>BLKR01009151.1:0-173828 GCA_011170035.1 Teleogryllus occipitalis
AGGATTTAACTTCTCAACGAGGCAATTTGGTTTTAGAAAGGGTCTCTCAACAATAGACGCTATTACAGAAGCAGTTCAGTATGCCGAAACAGCCAAAAGTAAGAGAGGTTTTTGCGCACTGGTGGCGATTGACATAAAAACGCATTCAACTCCGCCAGATGGAAAGACATAATACAAGCGCTGGTAGCCAAGAAGGTCCCTGAGTACCTCGTGAAGATCCTGGAGGACTACCTCAGCGAGAGGAAAATTATTTACACAAATGGATATAGGATAGAGGAAGAAATGACTTGTGGTGTCCCTCAAGGATCTCGACTGGGCCCCTTTCTGTGGAATGTGCTATACGACGATCTTCTGAACATCGAGCTTCCGAAGTACTCTCAACTTATTGGTTATGCTGACGATACACTCATAGTGTGCCATAGTGACAACGTGGAGCTACTGGCGATGAAAACCAATGAAACTCTTCGCAGGGTAAAAAGATGGCTGGATATAAGAAATCTCCAGATGGCGGTAGCAAAAACAGAAGCCGTACTGGTTACCAATCGGAGAGCATTTCGACCCCCGGTGATCCGTCTGGGAGACGAGATTATTAGATGGAATCGGCAAATAACGTATCTCGGAGTCGAAATTGACTCGAGATTAAGCTTTGGACCCCATATCATAAAAATGGCTGACAAAGCAGCAAAGACTGGTGCGAACCTCTCCAGACTTATGCTGAATACAAGAGGACCCAGTGAAAGTAAACGAAGATTGATATCTAGCGCTGTTCACTCGAGAATGTTGTATGCTGCCCCAGTGTGGGCTGATGCTCTAAACAAAGAGTCCATAAGACGGAAATTTTCCCAGGTTCAGAGAAGGATGGCACTGAGGATAATTTCGGGATATCGTACTGTATCGGACAATGCAGCCTTAGTTCTGGCCAGTACACCCCCTATCGACCTTTTGGCTCAAGAAAGGAAAGCAATGTACCTAAGGCTGAAAGCGGCTAAACAACAAATGCGCCTACTGACAACAAAACAGGTCAACGAAATCAAAGCGGAGCTGCGAAGCGATCTTGTGTACAGATGGCAATGCCGATGGGACTTGGAGGAAAAAGGCAGATGGACTTATAGTCTTATCCCCAACATCAAAGAATGGATAAGTAGAAAACACGGTGCAGTGGATTACTATTTGACGCAAGCCCTTACGGGACATGGATGCTTCAAAAAGTACCTCTATAGATTCAAAATTGCTGAAAGCCCGACATGTTCTGAATGCCACAAAGAAGATGATGATGCTTTGCACTCTATATATAATTGCAAAGCCTGGGAGGAAGTCAGATCTGTATGCTATGAAAAACTGCGAGTGGAAATGACACCTGCAAATACAATCGAAACTATGCTGCAATCTCCAGAAAACTGGAACACAATTGGAGATTTCATAAAGCACATCCTCAAACGGAAGGCCATGATTAACAGCGGATAGAGCACTTGCTCACACCCACACCCACGTGCGACGTAATGTCTCGCCAGACGGTTCCACACGTGGTCCTATACGGGCAAAGGCGAGCGGAGGGGGTTTTAGTCGGTAGACCAAGTCTGGGAGTCCGACAGTACCGGCTGCGGCGGTCTCCATAAAGGATTTCCCCCGCCTCAAAAAAAAAAAAAAAGAAAATTAATAATAATAATAATAATAATAATAATAATAATAATAATAATAATAATAATAAACCGGTAGCGGTAGCTCAGTGCATCAACTGATGTCACTGCAGCGCTTCTAACCGGGAGGTCCTAGGTTCGAGTCCTGACGGCGGCAGGATTTTCGACACTAGCTTTTCAGCTAGGTCGAATTCAGTTGCTGTCTGGAGGAGAATTCTACCGGCCGGCTGCTCTGATCGGTAGTTTTCCGTGGTTTCTCCGATCAACACCAGGCGAATGCCGGAGCAGTACCCTACGAAACGGGCCACGGACCGCACGCGATCTATCCTTCCTCTTCCTTGTCCTATCCTCTCCCCCTTACACACACACACACTTACACTAACACGCACTACACTACCACATATTCCGGGAGACCGGTCGGGAGCTGAGAGCTTGTCCCGGCTGGGGCGGTGCCCCGCTGGTGGGAGAGTCCTGGTTAGGGGGAAACCTCACTGGCCGACGGTAGGTCGGCGCCGGATCTCGCCATCCAGCGGGGGAAGACCACCGCCATCTCTCGAGAAAAACATGCACTACACAAACGGGACTAATGACCAAGCAGTTGACGCGCCCAGAAACATGAAAAAACCAACCAACCTAATAATAATAATAATAATAATAATAATAATAATAATAATAATAATAATAATAATAATAAAAACTAATATTATCACTATTATTAATATCATAATAATAGTAATTATTATTATTTACATTAGTAGGAAGTAATTTGCGATATTGATACAGTGATCTCAGTCTCAAGTATGCGGCCTTACACTGAACCATTATTGATGGGACCACGAACCGCGCGTTCCTTGTCCTATCCTCTCCCCTTGCACACACACTTACACTAACATGAACTACACTACCACATATTCCGGGAGACCGGACGGGAGATTACAGCTTATCCCGGCTGGGGCGGTGCCCCACTGGTGAGAGAGTCCTGGTTAGGGGGAAACCCCGCTAGCCGACGGTAGGTCAGCGCCGAATCTCGCCATCCAGCGGGGAATATCACCGCCATCTCCCGAGAAAAGAACATGCACTACACTTACGGGACTAGTGACCTAAGCTGTTGACGCGCCCGGAATCACTAACCAACCAACCAACCAAATTCAGCAAATGTTCAGGCAAATCCCCTAGTCTCTGCAGTTATCCTCACGAGCAATTAATGGACAGTTAACAGCCAATCTGAACCTTGAATAGACAGTTTCTGACAATCTACCAGTTCGGATCTATCAATAAGTATACAGCTTTCTTCAGGATCAACAACAGACCACTTTTAGAACGCCAGGTACATATCTTCTGCAAATCCGAATTAACATCCGCAACAGCCTTCAGGTATCCTGAAGGATGGAAAGTTGGAAGGATGGAAGATTTGAGTGTCATAAACGAACATCATTTCAGACTATTGTTCCAGTTTCAAAAGGTCAGCAACATTCATTGTAGGAGACTCCGCGGAACACCACGTTTCAAAGTCGAAATGAAGAAGTAGGCGTATTGTTTGCAGTTTTAAGAACTGTTGCTTGTGATCGATCAACCAAATAGGTCCGAATCCAAGAAACCACATAATCGGAAAATTCTATGGATCTCAACTTAATAAACGCTCATGGTTAATAGTGTCGAAGGCCTTTGGGAAGTCTAAACGACACCATACCCCAATCATATGAAGTGAGAATAAGCGTATATAAATTGCTAAGGGGTAGTTGAACTATGATCCCAGCAAGATCCCGATTTTGTTGGACGTGCTTGATATTTAGAAATGAAAGCGTTCGGAACAGAAGGATTTGCCGCTCTTTGAAAATAACTCGATCTTTGCATAAACATTTAGATTCAGTAGAGCACCGCCGCAGAATATTAAATTTGAAAACATTTGAAAGAAACCGAAATACAATTTCAGATGCCCTGAAGGAAAATGTCACATTACATAAAGTGCAGTTCAATGAAAATGTACATTTAAATTTTTCCGACAGTTAGATATTGATACAGTATTCTATTTAAGAAAGCAAGGAGTAACATTCCCCGTCTATGCTTATAAAAAAGAATGAACAATTCCCGGATATTTAAGGAACTTTTGACAATTCTTGTATCAAGAAGTCACGGCGAAATGCAAAACTAGTATCCTAAAATAGAGTAAAAATGTATTCGGCGATGAATATAAAAAATTATTCAAAATTAATTAGTCGAGTGCTTTTCATATTAAATATGATTTTGTACAAACAATTGGCGACATTTGATTATTTTTGTTCAGGTAGATGATGCGACAGATGAATGCGACAGAACAGGTGAACCATTCTTCTGTAATAATGAAATTAGTTAAATCTGACGAAGATGTAGTGGATCAGTTCCTAGGTTTCTATGATGTAAGTGCTGAAAGAGCATTTGAAACTTGTTTCCGTAATTGGACAAACACTAAGGACTATTTGACAATGAGAAAAATTAGTAGGTCAATTTTAAAATGGCACAAGCGTGTTGTCCGGCCATTTAAACAATCTCCAGTTATAAAAGGGAGAAAACTCCTCTTGCAGTATTTGTACACTGTTTGGTTACCACCTAAATTTGGCAGGCGTAGTTGTAAAGTAATCTCGTATATTTTTTCATGTTTTTTTGTTGGAAATCCTACCTTTTCCCATTAATCAGCGAAGATCAACTACACAATTACTTCTGTATTGGACCACGCATTCTAATTGTAACATCTATCCGCTGGACAAAAACTACAGTTTGTTCTGAACAGTCGGATGGTCAATCTATTCAACTTGCCAGAGGCTATCTTCACGACACCCACAGGTTTTTATTAATTAATTAATTGTTTGTTTGCGTGTTTGTTTATTTGTTTATATATTTATTTAACGGCAAGAAAAGTTAAATCCTGCGTGTGACATACTACAGGGAGAAAAGTATTCTGTACATATTTTCTTAAATTCTAGGATCCCTATTCTAACCAATAAACGAGTTGAATTCTGAATACAGATGGAAATTATGGTTTTGGCAAGAATTGATCAAAATAATCGCACCAGTGAAATAAAAGCTTTTTGCAAAGTCAAATCGCTATAGATTTGGGCAATTATCCTCATCGTGCCCTTCGCGAAGGAATCGATTTTGTCGTGAAAATATGGCGACCGATAATTTGAATAACAATATTTCCGACTGAACTCTAGAAGACGTACACAGATAGTGAAGTTACATTTATGTCCAGAAAGAAAACAAGGGGCTATCTTAGCATTAGCTCCAGGATCAGGGAAACTGGACGAAAAACCTGATTGACATGGGGGGTTCTTGACCAAGAAGCTGAAGTACAATGCTTGTTACAGGTTCCTTAGAATTATACAGTCCAAATGTTAATTAATACATTGAATATCATTGTTAAAATCATATTACTTTCCTTTTCGATGCTCGGTATAGTCTCTATTTGTATAGAAACAGTTATACAGCAGAAAAGATTTTACTTCGCACTTAAAATTGTGTGTCGATATTAATCGTTTAATGTCACCTGGCAGTGTGTTGTAAAACAATGTAGTATATATTTTATGTGAATTGTTGGTAGTGAGCTGTTGATACAGACACTTGATTAATATGATTTACTATTTGGAGTGTTATAATTATTGACATCGGTATTTGTTGAAAATATGTTCCCATTCTAGAGTAAGTCATTTTTGATAAATGCCATTGATTTGACCAGACAAAAAAAGATTTTTTAAATATCTAAGCTTTTAGAACAAACTTCATTTAAGAAAATATACCTTCGATCAATATTTAACTTCTGCAATGTTAATTTTTGCATTTTCGAAAATACAGGGCTCGCCTAAAATGAGACCAGCGCCATTTTCTAGACTGAACAAAGAAGGGAAAAAATTAAAGAATAAATGTAGAGCATTATTTTGATAATTAATTTCTCTAAACCTATTGACGAAAATTTCAATAAATTCATACTTTAAGTTTATAAATGAATACTTTTTTGAAATCACTATCTTAATTTTAATATAAAACCAAACTGGTTTATAAAACAATACTACTTTTATTAAAAACTTTTGGTACTAAAACAGCATGTTCTTTCTCGCCTTTAGTAGTACTTATGTAATGCTATTTATACCAGAATTTCTCTCTGAATTAACATGTCTCAATTATAGTTTTTTATAAAACCCATTACCAGGGTTGGGAAAAATACTTTAAATTTAGTATATAAATACTTTGCAAAAATACTTTATATATAAGTATTTAAATAATACACAAAATACATTAGGACTTGATGTGCTAAATACAAACGTATTTAAAATACTTCAAATACTCAAAATACGGTAAATATATAATAATTTTGTATTGTATATATTGTATTGCAACAATATATTGTAATTGTCAATTATAGTAAATTAGTAATTAAAAGTCATACAAATTTCTGAACAATAACTATTGTAATGTATTGAAACAATATGTATAAATATTTTCAACTATAAAATATCCAAAATGTTTAACACAAAGAAATTGAATTTCCTTTTAAAAAAGATTAATTTTTCATTCAAATTATCAGACAATAAAACCCTAGTTGGAGAATGTATAAAGCCTACAAACAGTCATTCAACACATGTGAATGAACATAAACTAGTGTTATAAGGAATAAATGCTTTTTTTATTGCCGGATAATTGTCCAGCATTTTCAATGATTTAGATTTATCATTTAATAATGAAGAGAATCCAAATTCAAAAGCTGAAAGGAGATCTTATTTTTGTTTGAATAAGGTGCATTCCCTAGCGGAATCAAACAAAAAGAAATTATCCTCGTTCTAAATTATCACCTTCTTTGTCTGTATTTGAAGTATTTTAAATATTTATTCTTTTAAATACACCTACTTTATGTATTTAAATAATATCTAAAATACATGCCAAAAAAACTCAAAAATACAGTTTTTCAAATACAAAATGTATTTAGAATACATATTTCAGGTACAAGTATTTAAATACTGCCCAACCCTGCTCATTACAAATCGTACAACATTTGATGCAAAAACAAAATATTTTCAAGCAAATATCAACACAAATGTGACAATTATAGTTGCTTTTCATACAGGTAAATCATGTCCCAACAATAAGACATATTTCACAAAAATTAGCTACTGAGTCATTGTTCTCCAGTCATTGTTGCATTCCAATCTGATATTCTCTGAAGATTAGCGCTTTTTATTTCATATTTTTCAAATAGGTTTTAAATAATTTCTAAAAGATTAATTTGTAAAGGTAAAACAATAGATCGAAACGAACAAAGAAATATGAAATAATACACAATTCTAACTTACGAAGCATCCAACTGTGGAATTACGTTCACAAAGCGCAGTAAATTCGGAGCGGGCGATTATTTTTGTCGCCAAATTACACAAAAAATACTCATGTTTGCAAAAAATTGAACATGACTTTCTTTCAGGATCTATTTTTGATAAACACTTTTCATTAAGAAAAAAATGTATCTTTACAATTGTAGTAGTAGGAAGACGCCGAAGACGAAGCGCAAGTCAATTCGGAGCGGGTTATTATGTTTGTCGTAAAATTACACAAAAAACATTCATATCTTCAAAACCTTAAACATGTCCTCATTTGAAGATCTGTTCTTTTATGAACACATTTAATTAAGAAGAAAATGGATCTTCCCAATTGTAGTAGTAGGAAGACGCCGAAAATGTATTTTTTATTTTATTTTTTTATTTTCGCGAAATCAGGCATTTCAACGAACAAGAAACTTGCACCATTCTCTTAAGCGTCCACGTGCTAAGGTCCCAGTTTAATAAAAAAGAAGTGCGGTTTTTAAGGAAAAATGGTTTAAAAAAATAAAAATTACCTATGTTTGACACAAAATTTGACATTTTTTCAATTTTAGAAAAATCAGCGTTTTCAATCAACATGAGACCTGCATTTTCTTAAACGTCCTTCAAACTGTCCAACAGAAAAATTTCATCAAAAACAATGGAGTCATTTTTGAGAAACAAAATTTTAAATTGCCTATATTTTACTCAAAATTTAAATATTCAAATTTTCGAAATATTGTACATGACCTTATTTCAAAAGGAACAGATTTTATTAGGGAAAAATCTATATCTTTAATATTTTAGTTGTAGGAAGACACCGAAAAACTTTTAAATTATTGCAATTTTCAAAAAATTTGAATTTTTAAGGAACATGAGAATGTAACATTCACTTCAACGTCCTTTACATAATCCAACAGCATAATTTAATTAAAACCGACGGAACCATTTTTTTTAAAAATTTGGAAAATGTTCCATGGGCTTCATGTAAAGTACCCCCCAAAATTAAAATATTAGTTTCAAATTCAAGGGGCCGCGACATCAGCCTGCTTGACAGGGGGAAATCAATTTTGGTGAAAATCAGATGAACGGTTTAGCCGCTAGCGTTGTTCACAGACGGGCATACGAACATACAGACGGACAGACCTTTTGCCGTCAATCGACTTTTTGGTATCAAGGACCCACAAAAGATGGCTACATAACGTGTAAGAAGATTTAATTTATTAACTGGATTTATCAACTTTTTTGTTCCCTGGGATCTGTAATAAGAGCTTTTCTGCCGAAAATTCGCCGGTAGCTGTAGAGAGAAAATAAAAATACTTACTTTGTATGTATTTGTATTTGTTTGTATGTATTAATAATAATAATAATAATAATAATAATAATAATAATAATAATAATAAAAACAACAACAACAACAACAAGAAAAAGAAGAAGAAGAATAAATAAATAAATTAAATACATCCTTAATTTTTATAAACTTATTTTTAGGCTAATTAAACACTACTGAAATACAAACTAGCAGAAAAATTGAAATTGTGTTGGCCACATCTATAAAAAAACAGTTATTTCACTATTGTGCTGTGAAGGGCTGCGAAATGACACACCATTATCAACATTCATGAACATAATAAACGGCTTAAAATTTGTTTAAACTGATAATTTTGATTGTATAATTGATATTTTATTGAAAATTTATAATGGTGGGCATTTTATCAACTTCACAAACATTTTCATTGAGTAAATAAACAAAATTGTGGATAATAATAATATAATTGAGGGGAGATATAACAAGAAAAATAATTTCTATTGTAAATTTCTGTACACTTATATATATGGTGGCTACTATTGGAACATGATTACAGAAGAGCTCTATACTAACATCAATGGTTGTAGTAATATCAGTGCTAAAGATATTCTGAATAATTTACAAGTTTATATTAAAATACTAGCAATATTATTAATTTCTCCAATAAGAACTGAGATATTCTCAGAAAACAATTGTTAGATCTTTGTTCAGAAAAGGAAACTACCATCAGTTAGAAAACCATAGACTAATCATTATTTCACCAGAGATCTTCGCAAATTTGATAATAATCTTTATTTTATTGCACATTTTTTACGATGTTCTTCATAATTGTTTGAGGTATAATAACAGAATTAATGGGAAGCAATAAGAATTTTACAAGCTATTAAAAACATGTGTAAACAAAATGTTTTAAAATATTATATCAAACGCTAATTGAATCAGTGTTAAGATATCATGAGCAATAATGGATTATTTTAAACACGCTCTTGCTTTTAAATACACTACAATCATTACATTATAAGGAACTAATACACAATTTACTGGAGGCAAATTTTAATTTACTGTGATAAATTAACTACAAATGTTTCCCTTAAATATTTATACTTTGTACATTATAAAAATGATTGCTATAATAATATAATCAATTTACAATAAAATGCAAGAAGGCAATAATGGAATGAATCAAAAGATTATAATAGGTATGAAGAGTAAAATACACAAAATCAGGTTTCAATGTTTTTCTATTTGATACCAGGGAATATAGAAAAACATTTCCAATTGTAAAGTTGTAAGAAGAACTACAGAATGGGTGCAAATGTAATGTATAATGAAATATGAAGATGAAACTGCAAACATTGTGTAGTTCAGTAGCTGTCAGTGCACTAGACGTAACAAGAAATAAAACTAAAAAATATTAAAATTATTATTTTGAAATTATTAAGGATAAGTAAATAAAACACTAACTTATTTTTAATAAAAATACTATAAATCATTTTCAAATTGTAATGATAATGACATAAAAATTACGACTTCTAGGAAAACTGATGTCAAATACTAGAACTTATCAGATTTGTAATGATGAGATGTTACTAATAATGAGGTATATTTTACCAACTTTCATTGATTTATTACAAAATCTGGATTATACACAATGGTGCAAACTTTAAAAGATTTAATACTAATAATGAGATATGTTTTACCAACTTCCATTGATTTATTACAAAATGTGGATTATACACAATGATGCAAACTTTAAAAGTCATGCCTTAATAAGTAGGGGAATTTGATTTGACCACTCATTCTTTGCCCAGTCATTCAATTGTGAATTATTCATTTGAAAATTGTGCCTGAAATAAAATCACATTCAATTAAGCAAAAATATTTCTACAAAAAAATTTAAAATGGATAAATTTAAATAAAATAAAGGCATGACTTTTCTTTTCATTCATAATTATAGGGTTCAAAAATTAAATAAGCTATTTGCAATACAAATATACTAAAATTCCTTATAATTTTTTCTTAATCCTTGTTAATTTATTGGATATATATTTTCTTTTCATTCACATGTTATCACTGCAGGAATAAATTTTAGAAAAATCTATTACAAAATCACTGGTAAAGATGTAAAGTCTGCAAACTAACTTACTAGTGTGTAATTAATTTTTACATCCATAAAAATTAGAGGCTAACGAATTTTTTCAGTGATTCCAAATCAAAGAACATGGTAACTATTATTCTTTTGAAAGTCAAAACATCATATGTTTTGTTTTATTTGCAGCAATTATTGCACTAAAAGAATTTAAGAATGCAAAGTTAAACAATTCAAACAGATATAATATATGTGATATTTTACCCAATTGTGCACCCTCTTTTAGTTAACTGCGAAATGCAGTTAGGCAGTCAGTCAGTCAGTCATTCAGTATGTTTGTATGTACAACAAGTGTAGCCTTGCATTGCACTTCAAATTTAGTAAAATAAGTTACGTATCAAGCATTTACTGATGGAATTACATGTTACAAATACTCTTCATAATTTGAAAAATATTAATATCTGCATTGTTCTGTCAAAGATTTTTTTCATTCAATTAGAATCTAAGAATTGTTTCAAAAAGGTGGCATAGATATTTATTGTGAGAAATCAAGCCTTTTCATTTTAAAGGTACAGTTTGATTAAATATAATGTAAATAATATAATTAATTAATAATTATAATATTTGTTCCAAAAACACAACGGAAAATTCAACAAAATTTGCGTGAATGAAGGCCGTTGGAAAAAGGAATACACGTTCCACAAAAATTGTCATAAATTGACACTTCACTAAAATATTGCCCACTTTTTTTTGTTAGAAACTCATTATTTCTTTTTCTAAATAACATTATTTTTTACGTGAATTCAACATGCTTCATTCTAAGATTATTAAAAGTTCATGACTTAAGTACGGATGTTACAGTTCATGCCTTTCGAATGTGTTGCGACACATTTAAGTGACTTACAATTTACGCGATCTTTGGCATCTTAACAACAATGTTTTAAAAAAACGTACTGGCTTAACAAAAACGACAAAAATAACATTGTTAGCAACACAAACGGATATGTTCATTAGAACCTAGTATACCGTAATGAATCTTTCAGCAATTAAATACTTGCAAGAAAATTGAGGTTTACAGGTACAAATTAAACAATTTTAACATTAAACTTTCTTTCAGTAAGCCAACAGAATTGTAAAATCCTACAACTATAGACATCGTTTCTACCATAATAAATGCATCTTAAGAGAGATAATTAAGTATTGAAAAACATTTGTAGAGATACTTAATTTAGCCTACACCTGCTGATTTGCATTTATTTCCAAAACGACCGAACTACTGTGCGCTAATTGACGTAAATACATTCAATTTAAATTACGGCACTTACAATCATATGTCTCGATAAAACATTTTCTTTCGCACGTTCGATGAAAATATCATTGTTATTTAAAGTACGACAATCAAACATTAATAAAAAGATAAACACACATTAGAAGGGAATTTTGTAACACCACAGCTGTGTTTTAATTTCAATAAATAAAACACTTCCTTTTAATACACAACACACTGATCCTTGAAATACCCACACGTGCGATTAGTTAACAGAAATCGGTCTCACATCATATTAACAAGTTGCGAACTGCACAGATTTATCTTCGATTTTTCCAGACATTTGTGATGTTTTTGATTTGGTCTGTAGAGTAATAGCGCCGAAGAGCTTGGAACGTAATTTAGCATGGTGGGGGAATCCCTATTATACGGGGCTATCAACAAGCAAAGCTAGCAAGTAGGGGATGATGATATGTTTGACGCCACTACTGCTACCGGCGGTCGTTTACAGAAACACTGAGCCAGCTAGCGTGTGCCGGGCAATCAGTAATCGGCCGACCGTCAGGAGAAGAGCATCAGTGTGCGGAGTGCGCCTGCTCTCTGGCAAGAACGAGCATCTCTCCCCCTCCCCAGGCTCCCTGCTCTCAGGCGCTGACTCCCCCGCCCTTCCATCCGTCCGCAGGCACTGGCCCGCCGGTCTGTCCGTCTGCCCTCCGCCCGCCCGCCTATCCACCCACCCACCCACACTCCCACCCACCTATCCGTCCGCCCGCCTGCCTGCTCGCCCGCTCGCCCTTCGCCAATCCCTCATTTTGCTGGCTGGCTGGCTGGCTGGCTGACAGGCTGGCTGGCTGCCTGCCTGCCTGCCTGTCCGCCTGCCTGCCCGCCTGCCTGCCTGCCTGCCTGCCTGCCTCACACCTTGCAGGCCAGACGATCCATTCAAGATACACTGTGTTGTTTTGTTTCGTACGATGGTGTAGTGTGAAGTTCAATATTGATATGTTGCCACTGATCGACATGAATCATAGTGCGAAGTGAAATAATATTTTATCCTGTAAACTTATGTCGTCAAAATGCAATAGTGCTAAAATATTATTAGAAGTTACAAGGAAGGAAGAAAGTGATTTACCCTGACCAAACTTCATTCGTAGTTTCTGTCGAGATGATACTCGTAAAACACGAAAAGCAACTGTGCCTTTGCTGTTGTACTTTAGTATATGTAAAGAGTGTCTTGTGTCACTAGAGAGTGAATATGTGTGCGTGTATGGTAGTTCAGTGTTCCACGTACCATATATAAGAAATTTCTATATATTTATTTCCGATCAATGTATTATACACTTCCTCGATTGGTTAGCATCAAATGTGCTGGAACGTATTGTGATGCAATTACGTCTGATTTTGACTTTTCACGTATAAGTTCACTGCTCTACAAAGTGCGGCGAGAGTGGAGCAACTGAGAAGTGCCAGTGTTTACGCGTTTTCGAGTTGCTCGCGTTCGGCGCTGTGCGGTGCGGAGCGGTGCGGCTCGGCCCGGAACGGCCCGGATGACTCGTCAGAGCGCGACGCGGCACGGCACGGCACGGCACGGCACAATGCGTCGTCATTCAGCAGAGATATTGAGTTGCTTTCTGCTCGTACGTCCGTGTCTATAGCACTTTGTTCAAACGGTGGTGGGGGTTGAATCGCTCGAATGCTTCATGGAGCGTCCATGGAGAGTGTGCATATTAAAGCCATGTTGCTTTTAGTAACATGAATTGTTGACGTTTGGAAGCTGATTTAAACGATACATTGAGATTATCAATAAAATACAAAAATAAAAAATACAACAACACCCAAATGATGTAGCGTATAATACGAAAGAAAATCTGAATGCAAATGCATGCACAAAGTGATTTTCTTTTTGTCATATGCATTTTGATAGGTACACGTGAATGCTGTTATTTTTATACTCAGTATGCAACAGCAGCACTCGGAACAACAAAACGAAGGAACCCTTGAAAGCGTCACGTTTCACCCCTCATCCACCTACCCCAGTAAAAATAATACGACTAATATCGATCGTAATGAATTCTCATGTGATTACCGCACCGATTACCCGAATATTTCCGGAGAAACTGTGTCCATGTCTTCTGACACTCGAGGTGTACATTCAGTTCCTGTAAGCACACTGTCAGTGGCAGGGAAGGTGATTTCAGGCACTTCGTCCACTATGGACATACCTACAGAAAACCAAAACAAAACCTCGTGTGTAGATTCCCCTTCAGAAAATACTGCTGCTTTGCAGATAGTGAACTCTTGGCATCCTCACGTCTACGCCAAACCACCGAAAACTCCCACGCCGCATTTTATATCTGACATAATGGGCTGGGGACGCAACAGTGACACGGCCAGCAAAGTGCTTTCGCGGCCCGGGTTGTTGGCACCCACGCCCATCCATTCGCTGCCGCCCTCCGGCTTGAAGAGACACTCGCCGGGTTTGTTGTGTACGCGCCCGCCGGCGTCACCCCCACCGCCCCTGCTCCCGCCCTCCCCGCCGCCCCCCTTGCCCCCGCCCTCGTCCCTGCCCCCGCTGCGCTTCCCCGACACCTCTGCGGTCCCGGTGACGCCGGAAAGCCCCCAGGAAGCGGCTCACGAGGCGTGCAACGAGCCCCTGAATCTCACGACGAAAAGCCGCGAAGTGTCTCCCCCGGCGCCGCCGCCGCCGCAGCCGCCCCCGCAGCCGCCGCCGCCCCCGCCGGTGTCGCTGCCCGCGACGTCGACGACTCCCTCGACGTCCCCGCCTCCGGTGCTGGCGAGGTCGTCGCCGCCGCCGCCGCCGCCGCCGCCGCCGCTGCTCGCCAAGCCCGCGCCCGCCAACCTGCACCACCCGGCGGCGGCCTTCCTGGACGCCAGCGTGAACGGGGTGGAGGCGGCGGCGCCCGCCCTCCGGCCTTCGCACGTGGCCGCCGTCAACGGGCGCACCGCCATCGACATGGCCGGCTCCGTCATCGCCAAAGGCCAGCCCGCCAGCCGCGCCACCCCCGCCAAAGGTGAGCGCCCACGTACAGCGTTCGCGGCGCTTTTCTACTTCCAGACTAGTCCACCAACATTTTTTCGGAATAATGATGATGAAAAACGAAAGCTACAAAATTTCATTTGTTTGGAGAGCCTCGAAATTTTCCGTCTCGTCACATCGTCACTTCCCTCGTGACGATGTACTTCAGTACCGCCCACTGTTTGATTTTACTAATCCCAACATACGAGTAAAATAGAAGTCAAAGATATAAAATTACTTGCCCCTGGGCCGGTGATAAACAAATCAAATAGTATTTATTTTAGATGACTGGGAAAAACAAGAAGAAACGAAATTAATCAACAAAAATTAAGTAAAATGCAAATATAAAAATATAGAAATATCAGAACAATAACCTACGAGAAAAAATGCCATCATATACACCAAAGGACATTAATGACATGAGTTGCATGTAACTGACTGATTTCGAAATCACTAATAATTAATGTACAGTGAAAGATCACCCATGTGTATCATGATAAACAGGTGCTACCATGAACATCCTGTCATGAAACCAGCCACCTCAGATTGTTTAGTCTGTCGTATTCGTAATTTCAAAATAAATTGAAAAGTATAGTATAGCAAAGATATACTCAGTATTTAATACTACGTATGAAGGTTTTCAAATTATTGGAGCGTACTTGTGTTTGCCAGTTTCCTTGGGTCCGAAAAAGTCCGAAAAATAATAAATGCATAAAAACAACACCATTTCAATTGCTTTCCAAATATGTTTTTGTAAAATACTGTTGGATCTGAAGCCCCCAACTCAACTGCTTTTCTTCACCAGTTTCCCTTGATCCAGAAAGCACATAATGAAATGATATCTTGTTTTATTTCAAGGCAACAAATCTAGTTGCGCTCCCTTTAAAAGTCACATAAATGTTTTAAAAAGTTTTATTGACCTTAAATGAATAAATGTCTTGAGAGAATTTTGGAACGTCATTAAACAATTAAACGAATCCCTTTTCTTTTAAACGGTAGCAGAATAGAATGTATTACCAGAGACAGGTACATGAGTCAGAGTTCTTTAATGAAGTATGGTCTGTTGTCGAGAGCAGGTGCATCAAACAGATTCAATTGTACTTTATTTGATTCAATTTAATTAAACTGATTGTCGTCAGAGAAATAAGCAATTTAATGTGGCATTTTGGGGAGGACGTAAAGGTTTAATTACTGACCAGCGGCAAATAGCGAATTATTCCAGCAATCGACCTATGAATCGCTAGACCAGCATCCAATATCATGAGACTCGAACAATGGACCGTTATCCAGTTACTAGAGCAAAATATTTTTTTTGTCGTCTTGAATACCACAATATCTCAATTACCAAGAATTAATTATAAATAAATTAACAAAATTCTATACTAACCCTCAACTCGGTAGCTCTTCTTAACCAGTTTCCCTTGACCCAGAGAGCACACCACATGATAATTATATTAATGCGTGAGATTATATCTTGTTTCATTTCAAAGCAACAAATATAAACATTGAATTAGCGAAGTTAATTTTTATTTATTAAAATTGACTATTAAAAGTTAACATACTAAAATTCAGGATTTTACATTTCTCTCACAAATATCCATTCAGTTACGGTTCATTCATAAGGTTTTGTGGGAAGAGTTCTTATACTTAAAAAAATCTTTTTAGTTTTCTAGATCTATTAATGTCTGACAACTGGATTTGAATTGGACTTCGCTTCAAAAGTGCTAACGTATGGCTAGCCTTGATAGGTGGTAGTCTAAAGTTCACCTAACAAAATTTTCCGTACATTTTTTTTCTTCAGAATTTCCGATTATTTTATATTCTGTTCGCCTTTGTAGCAGTAAAAACTGGATCTGCCGAATCATCACTTCACATTTGACAATTCTGTTCTTGCTAGGTAATATTGTACAAATTATATTTCATGAATTAGTTAACAAAAATGATTTGTAATATCTGTTATTTACAATAGATTATAGTTGTTAATGGAATCACTCTTTATTTGGTATTGGAAACAAAATTTAATTTTCTTAGAATGGGAATATAAGTCCATCTAATGCAATATTTGTGCGAGTTATACAATGTTTTAATTCGTAAAATAGCGTTTAATTTAAATGAGTTGCGCTGCACGTGGCATGTAATCAAGTACTTCACCAGCCCCAAATTGTCAGACCAGAGGGTGGGTGCAACAGTTAAGGTACACATTACCGGCGAGCTCCTCCGGGTGGCCCATGTACCAAAACATATTGAGGGAGCGCGACACCTCCTTGCCCTCAGCGGTGACGCCCATTCACATGACAAATGCGAATTTCAAATGCTATCAATTAGTGTTATTTACATTCGGATAATACAGTAAACCCTCGTTAGCACGAACTCGCTTAACACGAATTTCTCCGTAACACAACAAAACTTTTGTCCCGGCAAGGGATTATGGTAAAATGATCATTTATAATACTCGGATAACACGAATGTTTATAATACGAACTCCGATTATTTCGGTCCCTTGGAATTCGTGTTAGTGAGGGTTTACTATAGGGCGTTTGAATACTTCCTATCCAGGCACTGAGCTCTATTACAGGGTTTCAGGTGTTCTGTTTACTTATATTATGTTTTCCGAAGGAAGTGGTGCAGAATATAAATTATGCTATGTTCATCATTAGAAACGTGGCTTATCACTTGAGTTTATTGAAGGGGATTCCATAAACTCATGTTCAATAAACTCATTTCTTCAAAACTGTGCAGTGTAATTACTTAACAGAGGCTGTGAATGCATCCACTCCCGCAACTTCATATTGTGTGTAGTTATAATTATTACAAAGATGTAAGATTTTACATGAAAAAATGAATTATCTTTGGTATTCTTTAATATTAAGGAACAATTTAATATTTATTCATGTAATCACAGTGTTCTGTAATTAACAGGATAATAGCATACTAATAATTCAAAAAATGTCGTATTTAGTTTTCTCTGCTCCGATGATAAGAATAAGGAAAGTGAGATTGGATTGGGTCGGAAAGAGACACTATGCTTGGAGGAAGGCAATGGGATGTGCAGAAAGCTCAGTTTCCGGGTGCGCGGGTAAAAACATTAAACACTTGATATAAAGAAATTGCCTATTTTGTAGAAAAGAACTTATTTGTATACATAGGCGTGCACAAAGGAGGGGGGCGTGAACATTTCTAAAAGAGGCCAGCAATAAAACATTTTATTTATATGATCAATTCATGATAAATATGATCAATTCCTGATTTCCATCTTTTTTAAGTTGACAATTAGGGAAATTGATACATGACTCTCCTGGGCAAGAGACTCTCCAAACTATCTGGGAACCCTGTCAATGGTTCAATATAAAACCGATTTTATTTATTAATTATATAATAAACATTATTTTATTCCCCTAGTGTAATATTCTATTTATTTCCTATTAAAATGTGTCATTTGTAAATAAAAGAGATGAATGTAAAAGGGACCCCTGTGAAGAATAGAGGGGCCCAGAAATATAGTTTTCCCCTCTTGTTTTAGGTTGCGATTGCCTGTATTTGTATACCAAGAGTATGAATGATGACATGGCAACAGAAGCTATCCGACAATGTTTTACAATGTATTCGAATATTTATGTTTTTGATGTGAACGCCATTTTAAGAACTTATTGCCGATTTTGAGTAGACGATACATAATCACATAATCTGTTAATATACTTTAATGGACCCACGCTAAATTAATCCATTCTGACGGAACTTATGAATAGGTATCTTTCATAAAAAAGATAATGAAGGGTTTATATTTCAGTAGTCGTTTTATTTTGTTGCTTTGTTCTCTGACCAACAGTCAGGGAGATAATGTGTACGTAGAGATCCTATCTAACACGAAATCTGCAGGTAAATGAGCGTTTACTGTGGCTTCCGGGAAAATCGATATACAGCTTGCATTTAACTACCAAGGAGATTACAACTTTGACTTGAACTCTGAAAAGCTAATAGTTATTATGAAATTTCACACTTTGTTGTCGTTGAGGGTTAATTCTGTATGTGTGATCACACTACAATACGAAAATAGAGATCGGGTGAAAATCTTATTTGTCTCCGGTGGCAAATTTCCTCGATAACTAAAGTGTAACTTAATATTATGTTGAGTTGCTTGTAACATTGATAACTTATAATTCTCTTAGTACATAACTCACTTTACGCGTGTTATTCATTTATAGTATATTTGTTTCCGCATTGTTTCTACTTTTATTTATTCAGTGTATTAAGGATACAATTAAGTATTTTATAATTTAATGAGTTTTGAATTCATTAATTTTAATATTTAATCAAATTAATAGTTCGATAAATACGATTAATAAATATTACGAGTAGCGAGAATTTAGTGAATAATTAATTGTTACTTTTGTTTTAGCATTGTGCATTAGTAATTTGATACATGAACATTGTTAACTTCAGTTGGTTTTTCATTAAATTTCAATTCGAGTTTTGATGATTTATATCATTTGATTTAAATAACTTATTAAAATCAATTTGATTTAAACCAATTAATATTTTTGTATAATCACTGATTTAAGTCAAAAAACATTTTTCTCCCTTTCCCTCACAATTTCTACCAATTGAGGCGTTTCTACGGCTTGTCATAGTTCAATAGTAAAATGCTGGAATTCATTAACAAAGAGCACAGTGACCGTTTATCATACAAATTTGAAAAAATGATAACTCATTTTAACTAATAAAACAAAACAAGATATATAAGTTTGAGGAATCGTTGATGTAATTACTAAATCAGGCACCAATTACACTGTGTATTTCAACTTTAAAAAATGTTTAATACTATTCACTAAAAAAAGAAGTAAATATTCTCACAAATTAATATCAAAGAATAAAATTTAACGTTGCTATAATTTTAACGTAACTAAAAATGTGTTATTTTACGTACTTACTTAAGTAATTAAATATTAAATTTCATTATTTTCCAGAAATAGCTGAGGTATATTAAACACCTGAAATAATTATATAAGCATTTGACACCTCTGTATGTGTTACGAGTTAAAATTACGAATGTCACGAGTTAAAATCACAAATTAACAAGATATTATTGAAAACAATAATCTGAATGAAATTAAAATCATACTTAAATAAAAATTGTTTTTTTTAATTCCTTTAAATAATGGTAATTAGAGACGCTAATAATTAGCATTCCTAAATTATATTCATAGTTTCTTTCTAAAATGTAAAATCGCTTTAGGATTTAACCTCCCAAATAGAGAGGGATGTAATCATGATTTTGTTAAAAAAATCATAATTTCAGTAATTCAAATGATCGGAGCCCACAAAAAGGCACAATTGAAGGGCGAATTGCATTTAGTCGTTATAAATCTAGTAAGACGAGAAAGTAAGAAGTGAAAACTAACTTGCAAATGTACGAGTATATCTACAATTTAAGAAACCTACAAGATAAACCCCTTACACAGCAGCTTTATTGAAGTCATTATTCCAAATCGTTGATGAGACATGCTTTACAGCTTTTAGTGAGTTCTTTGAAGTAATTTTTTTGTAGCTTCCGGTGCAAACATCTGATCAGTTTTCTCGAATGCGGCACAAAATCACGTCTTAAAATCTGATACTTCGGTAGTTGCTGGCTCGTTTCATCCGATAATATAATTCACTTTTTAGTACATTTAAAAAATAAGAGACTATGTAATGATGTTCGTGGTAAATGATGAATCTTCGTAGTGCCCAACACCAATATAATCGAAATACGATGTGTAGTTAAATGTCAAACATCCTGATCTCTCTACAGTGGAATAAGGTCCTTAATAGCTTCACTCTATTTAATTTTTATTTTTATTTTCTTTCCCTTACAATGGTACTTTGTAAGAAGAGTGTATGTAATCGTGCGTCGGAAAACGAGGAGTTTTCGGCCGAAAAAAACTCTTATTGCCGGACCCTGGTAACGAAAAAGTGGATAAATCCTGATGCTCTATGTAGTAAATTACGTCCTCTAACAGGTGGTGTAGCCAGAATTCATTTTCTGTGGGTCCGTGATACCGGAAAATCAATTAACGGTAAAACATCTGTGATCAAAGCTAGCGCCTACACCGTTCAGTCGTTTTTCTCCAAATTTCCCCCAATCGATCTGAACGAAGTCGAAGCTCTGAGACCTTTAGCTGGATGTTTTGATGTTTGAGGGTATGATGAAGCTTCAAAAACATTTTCCAAATTTTCTGAAAAATGGCTCCATCCTCTATATCGTAAAGAACGCTTAAGAGAATGTTGCAGGTCTCATGTTCATTAATATCTTAGATTTTTTGAAAATTGCAAAAGCGCAATTGTTTGGGCGTCTTCCTAGAACTATAATATTGAAGATTGATGTTTATTACTTAATGGAATCTGTTTCTTCAAGCCAGATCTTGTTATATGTTCATGTTCAATTTTTCGAAAATATGAGTAGTTTTCGTGTACTTTTGGGCAAAATAAAGGCAATTTAATAAAATTAATATATTTTTGAATACTTATATGAAATAAGGGAAGGTAAAAAAATATGAACCTAGCCCCACTTTCAGCGAGTTCTCCTGTTTTCTCGAAAATTGCAAAAACCTTAACATACAAAATTGAAGATAGAGAGTTTTTCGTCAAACCTAAGTAGTCTGTTGTAAAGTATAAGCTCTTTAAAATGTCATGTACAATTTGTTGAAAAAAAACGAATAGTTGTCGCGTAATTTGCGCTTGATATTTCTCCAATTTCTAAAAATAGTTTTCAAAAACATCTTCAATTTTTTTCTTCAAATTCTTTCCATGGATAGAAGAATGGTGAGGATCTCATTTTCGTTGAACTCTCTGAATTTTCGAAAATTGCAAATTTAGAATAAATGTGAGATATTATTTGCTGTTGTAGCACCGCTAGTTTCTAATAATTTTGCTATTAGTTGTTCATTATTTCTCACTCTTTATGAGCCTCCATTAAATAGCCTTTTAAGAAGCAATTTTAATTTTTATGGCTTACATTTTGTAGCCGACTTCGAAATTACTGTGTTTGAGAATACGTTCAATTTGTCATGATTCATTCTGTTTTATTTAAAATATTTTCTTTTGGAGGTATCTAGTTTCATTTGTATTTAGGGTCTACTCGAAATTTGTATTTTATAGCTTTCTTCCACGCTATGAAACATATTTTCAAACTCCAATTACCATGATGTGTTTGTCCCCCCCCCTTCACCCAATACGACCGTCTTTCTTTCGGTGGTGGCTCGTGAATTCAGACGTTGGTAGTTCACAAAATGAAACTGGAGCAATTCGCAGAAATATGTAGGTAACGGGATGGCCCAGCTGTCACGGCCAATGAACCCTGCCGTACGCCAGGTATTGCGGATCTCTGCTGCGAAGATCGAAAGTAGTCAAGATCTCCCGCACCATTTTAACGGGATGTGACTCACCCCGGCCTAAAGCAGCACATGAAACGTTAAATTTTTATCGATTAATGTGCGTATGACTTTAAAATTTGTGTGTTTACAATTTAAATATAAATCGGCCCTAAAACGTTTATACTATGTCACGCGTTTGCTGCGCGCAATTCACTGCTTTCTCATGACGCTTGCCACTGTTGCTCCGTCCTGCCCTTTGAGATCTTGTCATCGGCCCGTCGGCAGAGCGCGTTGCAAGTGTTAAAGCGATCTGCAGGTTATTCGCTTAGGTCGCCGTGATGGTCTCCCCACGTCTTGGAGATGTTGACTAACATCATGGAGCGGGACACCCTTGAATGCCCCACTTCCATCCGCTCGCAGCCAGTAGATTGTTATTGCACGTCCTTTAAGATTGTGTACATATTTCTTCCGTCGAGCTTTACCTTTGAGGCAATATGTATGTTATGCTGTTGATATAGTTACATTGATGGAGAATTGGAACAATAATTTATTTGCATTTAACCAGCATAAGTAATCCGTCGTTACGCGGGCAATTATTTATCATAATTGTTTATTACACAGGAATGAATTCTATCTCTAATAGAAAATGGAAGTAATGTAATTTTCTCGCCCTGCCCCTCTAGTCCCCACTTCATCCTGCCTCACTCCGCTCAATTCCTCTCCGCTCACCCCCGCTCCGCTCTCCCTGCTCCACTGTCCCTGCTCCAGCCAGCCGGAGCTGTCGGTCCGGTCCTGCCTCTCTCCGTCAGAACTAATTTTCAATTTTGACCTTCATTTACTCCGAACTTTTACGCCGTTTCGAAATGTATAGAAATGCCTTTAGTAGGATATTTTATGGAGTTTACGAATAATTTTATCTACTTTGGCAAATTTCCTCATGTTTTCAAGATACAAAAAAAATGAAAGATTTAAGATCGGCAAAGGAGCTGAAAGTTTTTACAAAGTTTCATGGAGTCAGTAACTTTTCTCTCGTTAGGAGAAAGTTAACTGTGCACGACTTCCACCAAATTTGATATTCCTAAATCGATCTAGCTGATATTACGGACCCTTGAATTTGAAACAGATATTTTCATTTTTTAGGTTATTTTATATGATGTCCCACGACATTTTCAAAATTTTCTAAAAAATGCTCCAATTTCGTTCTTTAAAAGCTTTCCTTGAATGCAACAAAGTTCGCTTAAAAATTGTCAGGTCCTATTTTCGTTGTTTTTACTTACTCGCCTGCTACGTACTTACGTAGTAAAGGATTAGTAGTGTTACAACAGCACATATTTTCTAGCATTGTTTCAAAAGTTGCAATTTTTGCAAATTCAGGGCATTCATCGAAAATGATACATGCGCCATTCTTCCATGTTTAAATTCATCGAAAGCTGAGAGGTCAATAATTTTTAAGATCAAAATATTTTGGCATCAAATAGGTTGGCCAGTCTTAAAGGTAGTCTCGGACGGCGAAGGACGGACTCTCATCACCTACATGGACCCACGTAACGGTGCGTCAATTGTGCTTTAAACGTATTGTATGTAGGCGCTATTTCGTTCGCGGGTTTTTGTTGTCGTTGTCCACACTATTGCGGTAGCAGGATGATTCCTCCCCGTGGAGTTCGATAAGGGGTATGTATCGTTTAATCAATTTATAATTATTTACGTCGCTACTTACATGTTTGATTCAGTGATTCCCAGCTTGTGGATCGCGGCCCGCAAGTGGACCGCTGAAAACGTACTAGAGGGCCATTAAGAGTTTAAGTCAGAAGGCTACTGAAAAAAAGTGAAAGTACCATCAAACGAAGACTCGTTAGTTGAACATACAGATTCTAAAATAAAACAAACGTCATTTGTCTCTGGATCAAACTCATTTTTTAAAGAACATTCGTCTCGTTCGGCAACAATATCCAGCTATTGCTAAACTTGCACTGAGAAATTTGATGGGGTTATCAAGTTACCACTATATGTGTGAACGCATTTTCTCGACTTTATTTGAAAAATAAGTACAGAAACAAACTGTATGTAGAAAGTGATTTGAGGCTGAAACTCTCAAGTTTTAACCCAAGATATTCTCTTTTGGGGGAGAAACAATGTCAAAAAATCCCATTGAGCTTCTTTTTTTTATTTTCAATCTTCACCGGTGGTTTTTGAGTTCTCTTACATCATGACAGCTAAGACATGAAAATAAAGTTGTTTTTTGCTTTATAAAAAATCTTTTACTTCTTGTACTGTAATTTTTATTCATATTTATACACATATGTGTGTGTTTTTGTACTTAAATGTTTCGACACAACAGGTCCGCACAACCAAAAACAACTTAAAGACAGCAGTTCTAATGGGTTGAAAATCCTTCAGAGCATTCTGTAAAGTTCACAAAACTTAATATTTTTACTTGTAAAAGGAATGTTGTACATACTTGGGCAGCAAGATAAAATATGTAGGGCTGACAGTGCCACTTCTAGGAGAAATAGAGCTGAGTAACTACTGCAGGGTTTTGGGGTTTAGGGTTTTTGAAGACGTTCAAGTGGTTAGGCTGGCTGGAAGGCAGGCACAGATCCTTGCACTTCAGCGGCGGTTCTGAGCGGCTGTGTGCGGGGGCCGGTGGTGGGGATGGCTTTAAATTAGAAGTGGGGGCCGCATCAATAAGAGAACGCGTGCCCGAACAGAAACTGTGAGCACGGAATTACTACGAAACACCAGCTAAGTTCACATCGCACTAGTATTAAAGCGTGTTGCAAGTAATATTTACTTACTACTCCAGGATAACTCTCGGATGTGGAAGGGGAGATTAAGCATGGGCAACCTGACTGCGGACAGTGCATTTCATTTCTTTTCCTTTCTTTCGAAATTATATTAATGCTTGTTGTATGTGCTTCTTAGACTAATTGCCTTTCGAAATGTAGGGTTAGGGTAAGATGTAAAATATTTTTTTCTTTCAACTTTTTATGAATTTAGAGCTCACTATTGTATTCTACGGCGTACATGCCGTTTGAAGACTTCTGTCTATTAAAAAATGAAAGATATACATTTGTTTATAGATGTTAATGAGAATTTTACGTCAGTCTCTAACCCGTAGAACGTCTCTAGTGTAGTGATTAGCACGGCAAGTCTCAATCCTACATGTTTAAATTCAAATCCTAGTATAGGCAAATGTATTTACAGATTTATTGGAATGTATTGGCTCAATGAGGCGATCCTCAAGTGAAATAACCCGCCGCTGGCCGCGAAACCATGCAATCGAGTTCAAATGGGCCAAACTTTCGCCCGGGTCCAACTAGTATTATGTTTACCTATGCACACATACAGCAGTTTCATTCATTCCAGAAAGCATACGCTGTAGGAGCACCTCGAATTGTAGTTTCAAAGAAGGCCTCAACAAAAGAAGCTGCCTACTCCCAATGAATCGTAACTGTAACCAGCATCATTGTTCTTGTCAGGCGTTGGTCGAAGGCGTGATGACGAAAGAGAAGCCGGATTACTGAAAGATGTACGAAAAAAAAAATCAAACCAATTTATCATTCTATTTGCAAAATATCCCGTTAAAATGGCAAATTATTATTTTTTATCAATTCCAGTATTCCGTTTCCTATCCCGGGAACGGAATTAGGGCTCACCAAAGAGATGAAATTCACAGAAGTTTTTATAAATAATAATTAAGCATTTATTCAATAAAAGAGCTTGGATGAAAGTGAAAAAAAAATATCCAGCGGACCGTGATGATTATGGACTTCAGGGAAAGTCCTCTATACTATAATCGGTATACTGAACGGTAACGCCAGCAAATTGCAGATGGAGCAATGTTACATCAGCAGCTAATTTATGCGCATGCATAAATTGGGATAATTTTATTTTTTCTGAAAAGTTCTCAGTTACCCCTGAATCTTGGGGACGCAGAAAACGTGTCTACTGTACTTATTCGTAGAAGAGGAGATCGAATGAAGGACTTAGTGTCTGGTCGATATGAGGCACTTTACTTTAATATTGATTGATTGATTTTTTCGTGTTTCCGGGCGCGTCAACGGCTTTGGTCATTAGTCCCGTTCGTGTAGTGCATGTTCTTTTCTCGGGAGATGGTGATCTTCGCCCGTTGGATGGCGAGATCCGGCGCCGACCTACCGTCGGCTAGTGGGGTTTCCTCCTAACCAGGACTCTCCCACCAGCGGGGCACCGCCCCACAAGCTCTAAGCTCCCGACCGGTCTCCCGGAATATGAGGAAGTGTAGTACATGTGTGGAAGTGTAGTCGTGTGTAAGGGGAGAGGATAGGACAAGGAAGAAGGACAGATCGCACGCTGTCCGTGGCCCATTTGGTAGGGTACTGCTCCGGCATTCGCCTGGTGTTGATCGGAGAAACCACGGAAAACTACCGATCAGAGCAGCTGGCCGCTAAAATTCTCCTCCAGACAGCGACTGAATTCGACCTAGCTCAAAAGCTAGTGTCGAAAATCCTGCCACCATCAGGACTCGAACCTAGGACCTACCGGTCAGAGGCGCTGTAGTGACATCAGTTTATGCACTGAGCTGCCGCTCCCAGTGAAGCATTTTACTTTAATAGGTGGCGGAAAACTTGTGGAAACGTTTTAATAAAAAAAAATCGTGTTCTTGAAATGTTAGAATACAGTTCCTGAAATTAGTATTTGTATACTTCTGAACGTATTCTTACGTCATTCTTGTAACACGGTGGATTTGGGAAGGCCAAGAGCGGCCGCGCAAATCCAGATGTCACTGCGCGAGATCTGCACCCGTGGACGCTTGAGGGCAGTCACTGGCCCAAGTCCGAGCCTGAAAAAGCCATGGTAGACTGTGGCATTTGATGGAGTTACGGCAATACAATAGCTATTTCAAAAAAGTAATCAATTCGCAGTATTACAACGAATTCCACGGAGTCATCACAATGTTAGTACTACTCTACTTCAATATGCAATCACCTATTAGACAGAACATGAATGAATTCTACCCCAAGGTTAAAATGAAAGTCATTTTATTTACATATTCACGCAATTCCTCGTCTGCTTCTCTCCACTCCGCCTCGCCTGCCCTCCACCTCCTCCTCCGGCCTGTGCTCTACCTCCTGTGTTAACTCCTCCATATCTCGTCACGCCTCACCCCGCCCTCCCGAGGCCTGCCTCGCCGTGATTGTGTTCAGCAATACCTAGCTGAATTGAGGATTGCATGAAACAAAAATTTGCCACAAAACAACAAACAAACAACACACTTGGTGGAATTTAGAGATTGTATGTATCATGTAATGCTATTTCAAGTTAAGATGTATCATAATGGAGAAATTCTTAAATATTTTCTATGAATTGCTCTTGAATTTACTGGTTGCAAAGCCTTTCCTTGATATACGGATATACATTAATTTTGATAGAATAAGATAGAATTATAATTTTTTATTAAACTTCATTTATTGACATTTGGGTACCGTTTCTGCACAACGTGACCCTGTCCAAGATATCCAAAACACTCATATTATAGTATCGACTCAGAAATTGTGGTACAAGAATTTTACATTGTACAATGAATTGAAACACGCCAAGAAATTAAAAGGAAGTTGGTAATACTAATATTTCAGTTTTTAACTTCATTTCCTTTTACTGAAACAATTCACTTGATGCACCATTTTTTAAAACCTTTGGAGGCATTTTTGCGAAAATTTTATAAAGGTTAACCCTCCTCCAAAATTGAAGTACCCGTTTCAAATTCGCAGGAACTCGAGTGCGGCCAAATCGATCAGGGCATATCAAATTTATCAAGGATCCATCAAATGTGGATTCTGCCTTCAGAACCAGTCAGAGGAAGTAGTTTACTTCATAAATGAGCAAAGTATATCAACTTGTTCGATATCAGAACCCCACAGTAGGAGTTTTTCTGACGAAAAATCGCAACTCTCCGCTTTTGAATGATACATTCCCTCTCATTAGTAAGCAAGTAGGTGGGTAAAACATAGATATAACACGAATTGATGGTCACCATAATAAAATGTTTTCTATTCTCTGTTGGTCGAGAGATTTCGCCGTTAATTCTGATGAATTTTGTATTATTCCTAAGAAATTCCACAATGTGACCTTTTGTGACTGATATTTGTAAGGTGGTGAGCTAACCATTCTTATTTGGATACATGGTATCTTCCTTTCACTGAAAAAAATGTTCAGGTGAGACAGAGATTGGTGCAAATTGCAAGTCGAGAACACGAGAAAGTATTCGGAAATTCATATAAAATATAATAATTTCCAAGTCAAATTAAATACACTAGTAATATAAAAATCTTGCATATTCTTTAGAATTTTTGAGGTATTTTTCACATTAGATATTCAGAATATACATTTTGTTGGCAATATAGTTTTTGCTGTAACCATTGAGGGTACTTTAATATTAATATTTGAATTATTTGATTGAAGGTTTGATTTCTTAAATTCAGTGTAGTATAATTTCCTGAACAATATTGACAGTCTCATTTATTATTTTAATATTTTAAAATAAATAAATAAAATGAAAATTGTGTTATCTTAGAAAGAATATGAGGATTAAGAATACATTACTATTGCCTTGCGTTAGTTCTCACGGTGTTATATATATATATATATATATATATATATATATATATATATATATATATATATATATATTGTGACGTTCGTGGCCCGGCCACAAACCCACAAGCACCCACACAACATCCGGCGTGTTCTAAGAAACATTTGTAAGAATGGAATGTTGATTGGAATGGAGTAGCAGATAGTACAAGAAGAAAAATAAGAAGTAGAAGGAGAAGAAGAAGAAGAGTATGGGGTAAGAGAAGAATTAGAAGAAAAAAAACGTTAAGTAAAAGAAGAGGAGAATACGACATTTTTTGACATGGAAGCAGAAGTGGAGGAGACGGATCTAGTAGATGAAATAGAATTAACAATCTGCGACGAAGATGATGAAAACGATGGCAAAGATGGTGAAAAGGGAGTAGAACAGTTTACTGATTGTGAAGCAAACGAAGAAATTACATTTGTGAAGAAAAGAAGAGTAATCTGGCGAAGAAATGGTTCCGTTAACCCTTCTATTGAAGAATATTTTCGGGCAGAAAATATTCTACGAATGTTTTGTGACGTGACGCCAGCCCCAGGTGTGGGCAGGCCCCACATTCATGAACGCATGACTTTGGAAGCCCCGCGCCTGTGGAAGACGCCGTTTCGTGGTTCTCGCACGCCCTTCCCCTCCCCCAGGCGGAGTTGTCGGCGGTGACTGACGGGGTGAGGGGTGAAAGAAAGCGGGGAAGCAGTGAGGGGAAAGGAGGGGAATGGAGTAGGAGGGAGGGCACCGGGAGAGTGCACCGAGGAGTGTCGGGAAAAAAGTCGCTGCCAGGGAGAGCGGCAGGTAGTAAGCGGTGGAAAGTGGAGGCAGAGAGAATAGGGATGTTAGAGCATTGGGCTGGCACGGTAGTTAGGTGTCTCGAAGAGTGTCGCGAGATAGTGAAAAGGGAACAGACGGAGAGGTGAAGAAGAGTTCTTGAAGTGTTACGGCCGGCGAGTTGGGGCAAACCGCCGAGTGGGGGCATTATGGGGCGTCCGTGGGAGCGGCGCCCAGGCAGCGCTTGCTAGCGCACGGCCTTTCCGAGGACACGGTGGCGATCGACGGACTGTGGAAGGCGGCACGGCAGCGTTCCCGCAACGATAAGTACCCGACGGATATACCGTGTTATGGGTTACAGGTTGTTTGACATTGTTGTGTTGAGGGCGCGGAGAGAGGACTGGATGAGCCGCGACTGCGAAACTGTAGTAGTGAATTCTGTAAATAGGACTGAATTTTGTTAGTTTTTTTGTTGTTTTGACATTGTTGTGCTGAGGTAGCGGAGAGAGGCCAATGAGCCGCGACTACGGAACTGTAGTAATGAGTTTTGTAAATAGAATTAAGTTTGTTTGTTTTGTGTTTGATGGGTTACAATTTGTGTGTTGTTAGACAGAGAGGCCTCTCGTCGTTCACGGATGGTGATCTTTTGTAGGTGCTATTGCCAATTAAAAGACGTTCTGTTTTCTGTTTTACAAAAATCTGTACTTTGGTTTTTCATTTCGAATGCGTGGGGGCAACCAGGAAAAGAACTCCGCCCCTCCCGGTCCCCGACTTCCGTCCCTGGAGGTCTCCAAAAGAAATTAGTGTACCTTGTCGACGGACGGCCCCGCGACGCGGACGGCGGACGCCATTTCGCCGCTCGCGCGCACCCCTCCTTACGTCACAAAGGTTACAATATATATATATATATATATATATATATATATATATATATATATATATATATATATATTATATTATAGTGGGGAAAATGTCATTTTGAGCGCTATCTGCCAGTTTCCTTCAAATAAAAATAGTCTTTTTTTGAAAAACAAGCCTTCATTAGAAAGGTAATAAAATTCTAGCTCGTTTAACTCGGTATAACGACCAGGAATGTGCGAAATATTGCTAATCTAGGAAATAGTAAATTTTCAGACATTAGACTTCAAGATTTTTCAGATAACATTTTCTGTTAAATACTGTATTAAGTCCTCTACCAAAATAAAAATAATTGAGGATGGAGAAATTTTTGGATGCGCTGAAAAATCCGTTTTCTGTCGTCGAGTGCATTCGGCCCATTGCGAAATGGACGCGTCTGCTTGTGGCGCCCGCCTCAGAGACAAAATCGCCAAGAAGACGCGAGTTCTACGGTCCTAGAGCGGAGGGCAGAGAGCAGCTGATAGTTGTTGCATTGCACAGAATTCGCAAAGTTGACTTGCAGTGTTGTGGAAGGTTGCGAGTTAATTGAATGTTAGAACTGGTTCCCGTGCGTCCATTTGGATAGGAAACGATAATTAATTTCGTTTAGTGTAAACGTGTGCATCACATTAGTGTATAATAACAGTAATTCATCTGTTCCCCGTAATGTTATCCCAACATTTTTTTGAAGTAAACTGATAATACCCTTTTCGTAATACTTTACTGTAGCTACATTGACCTAACACAACCAAACGGGAATGAAGCGGCTCTCTTAAAGGCGGCTTGCTGGTCGGCTGGCCGGGAAAACTGTTTCCCCAACGTCCGTCCGTCTGTGTGAAGAAACACCAACTCTTAAACAGTTCGCAGTATTTTCAACAAAATGGATATTCGAGCTGGTTAATGCCACTGCTGTACGAATTTGAAACGGATTTTTAAAATTTCGGGAGTACTCCAGATGAAGTTCCTAGAATATTTCTTAATTTTCTCAAAGATGGCTTCAAATTTTATCTTTAGATTTTTTGCACAGTTTTACCAAAATGAAACGCTTATAAAACAATGCAGATTTTATTTCAGTAAATAAAATTTCGAAAATTGCAAAGCTTAAAATTTTCTTGATATTTTCTTACTACGTTGAAGATAGATTTTTTCTTAATAAAACATGTTCTTCGAAATTAAATCTTTAAATAATATTTTATACAAGTTTTTTGAAAATATGAATACCTTTTGCGTAATTTTTAATGAAATAGTGACAATTTAAATAAATGTATAAACAAAAGTTTCTGCAAAATTGCTCATTATTTATTGTTTTAATTTTTGGCTCGTATAGAGCAAAGTTTGCTTAATATATTAATATATAACAATCATATATTAATATACAATCATACATATATATTAATATACAATCATATATGATTTGTCAAATTTTCATTAACACATGTGGAATTTTCATAATTGCGAATGTTTAGAATTTGTTCGACGCTCCTACAACTGTAACATTAAAGGATGGATATTTCGTTCATAATGTAATCTATTCTACAATATTCTTCTTCTTCTGCGGGGGTCCTACAGCTGGCGCCGGTTCCCGCACCTCCGACGCCACAGGTCTCGGTCTCGCCATGCTTCTTCCTCCTCTTCAATATTCCTTGCACGCATGGCTTCTTGTACTCCTGCATACCTCGATGTTCTAGGCCTTCCTCTTCTTTTCCTTCCTGCCGGTTGATCTAGCATAACTTTCTTTGGCCATCTATCTTCTCCCATATATGCCCGAGCCAGAGAAGCTGCCTTTCTTGGATTCTGTCAACGATGTTATACTGAGACTGCGCCCTTTCCCTTATTTCTTCATTGCTTACATGTTCTCGGCGGGAGATTCTCAAAGATCATCTGAGATGGTCCATTTCTATTGCTTTCAATTTTTCTTTGTTCTTTTGCGTTAATTCCCAACTTTCACTTCCATATGTTGTTATAGGTTCTATAATGGACTTGTACATCATCAATTTAACTTTCCATCCTATTTTTGGGGACCACAGTATCGCGTTTAATTTTGAGATTGCCGTTCTTCCTTTAGTTGCTCGATGTTGGATTTCTCGATCACATTTTCCATCCTGTGTTAAGATGCTGCCCAGATACTTAAACTCTTTACATACTTTGATCTGATGGCCCTCAATATTAAGATTTCCGGCATCTTCCCCACAGCTCAAGTATTCTGATTTGTCAAAATTTATTTTTAAATCCCATTTTGTATATTCTTCGAATAATTTTCTAGTCATAAAGGAAATATCTTCCTCATCTCCAGCTATGAGCACCTGATCATCAGCAAACAAAAGTGTATATATACATTTATTTCCTATCTCGATACCCGTACCTGCACATTTCCTGCACCACAACTTCAGTGCTTTCTGAATATAAATCTTAAATAATGTTGGTGAAAGGCAGCAATCTTGTCTCAAACCTTTCGTAATTCTGAAAGGTTCCTTTGTGATCTCTTTCCCCACTTTAATCAAACATTCCGATGATTTATATATATTAAATATACTTCTCACGTATATTTTGTTCATTGTGCTTTGATACAATACTTCAAATAATTTCTTATGTGAGACGATGTCGTATGCTTTTTCTAGATCAATAAACACTAAGTGGCTATTCATATTTTTTTCCAATCTCTTTCCAATCATCTGTCTTAAAGAAAAAATGTTGTCATTGCATGACCTCCCTTTACAGAAGCCGCTTTGTTCTTCCATATCAATTATAGTCTCCTCTATCCTTGATTTCAGAATTCGACCATACAACCTACCAATAGAGCATATAACACTTATTCCACGATAGTTGCCACATAGTTTCTTACTCCCTTTCTTTTGAATAGGACTGAGGTATGCAATTCTACAATATTGTAGAATACAATATTGTAGAATTGTATTGTATTATACAATATTATATCTTTAAATTATTTCACGTTCGTTTTTTTTTAAATATTATGAGGGAATTTTGTGAGAAACGAGGAAATTCCATGTTTCAATTACATTCCAAGTGCTGTTCTGCCAAGGGACTGAATAGCTCCATTGGTAAAGCGCGTACTTGTTGAGCTACAGGTGTCTGCTTCAAGTCTTAGCAGATGCTTTCTTTTCTTGGGGGAGGGGGGTATTTTTGTAAGTATAGAGCACAATGCATTGAATTCATTTGCAGAGGAGCCATTTTCATTGGCATTTTTGAATTTTCAAAAATTAAATATATACATTTTTCTTCGAGTTTCTCGGGGGTCGTTTCGTTTTAAGTTTTTCTAAAGAAGGATGAATTGTTAGTTGGATAGAAGTTGCAAGTTACAATATTACATATTAATTAAATATATGTTATATAAATTGAATATATTAATTTTTAAACTTTGCCAAAGATATAAATGAAATTATATTTAATTCTCTTTAAAATGGAATATAGTTTGTCTATCTACTTTAAAGAGTTCCAAAGTTTTCAAATTAAATACGAGTACATCGATGTGCCAAATGATCTGTTTCCACTCAGTCTTTTAAAAGTGTATAACATTGAAATACTATGCCAAATTTCAAAAATAAAAGACGAATCTCATAAATTTGATCGCAGTCGCCTAAAAAATGTCAACGTCATTTGAGAAAGTATGATTAAGCTAGTGTTCGATTTCACATTAAAATGACCCATAAAAACATTATTCAGTCTTTTCAATGAGGAAACTTGAGTATCGTAGCAGATATGAAAATCCAATACTTTTCTAGATTATTTATAGAGAAAATAAAGGGCCTCAATATTCAATCGCGTTCCACGATCACCCATTGCATATTTATTTCATCTACTCAAATTTACCAACTCTGGTGTTTTGAGAATAGATTATTTGCTTTCAAGTAAATTAATCCAACAGAGTGGAGTTATACACTAAAGCCATCATATGACACCTAATATTTGGCAAAATGCTTTTTGTGCTGCCTATATTTTAAATATTTCTTCGGAATGTTTGCTGTTGTTTTTGTTTTGTGTTTTCGGGTTGTTTTAATTTTGCCTTTTTTGTCTTGTTTGGCTTACAAGGCTTATTTGAGGTATTTCGTATCAAGCTTTGAACCTCTCTGCATTATTTTCTCTATGATTTCCTTTTTGTCATTTTTAGAGTAAGCTGATGTAATCTATTGTGATTATAAGGAATGAAAATGCGTTCAATGAGATCAAGTATCAGCTAGAATTCCAAGGTATCATATTCCTGTGACATCTATGGCCTCATGGTCTTTGTTACAAAAATATTAGAGACGACAATTCAGAAGAAAGACATGTCTAAATGTTTTCTGATGTTGCCTGCAAACCTTGAAAACTACAGAGCTTAATTGTAACAATTCGGCAAATTGTTTACAAATATAGATTTCTGGGGAGTTCATGAATCCAGAAATAGAAAAAGTGGATTTCTCCACACAGATTTTCTGAGCTCAGTGATTTTTAGAGGGAGAGTTTTAATGAAATGTCTTTTTTTTCTTTTCAGTTTAGAACAATACCCTTTAGTATAGAAATTGGTTTTATATTATAACACAAAGAAATATCCCATTTTTATATGTAATTTTTTGCATTTTTCGTCTAATAAGTTTCGACTAAAAAGTCATCTTGTACATTTTCCCGTCATTTTTAAAGTATTTTTCATTGATTTCATCGATTTTAATATCATTTTATTGCTGCTTGCTTGAAATAATGTTTATGAGAAGCTACAAATGTTCTCCACAGAATTTGTGTGTAGTCTATTCGATTTCTTCGCGCAGAAATTGTAGTCAACCGTTATATGTAATCTAATTTTCTGTGACACCTATCAGCGCCATTGTCGGTTCTGCCGATTTCGGAATAACTAAAGATAAGGGGGATAATATGCCCCCAAGCATAATTCAATTTTGAATAGAGGGCATGTTTAGTGTTATTTGGAAAGTCATTTTTTTTAAATCTCAGAGCAACAGCATATTTTGTAAAATATTTTTAAAAAAATACGAATTTTCGGGTTTTGATATTTTTCGTATAATTTCTCGGAGATGAAATTCCGAAAAATTATGAGACGTAGTTGACATCTATACATATCTTGGAGAACTATTCAAAAAAATGTCGGGACAATTTCGGGAAATTCAGTTTTTAAAAATTTATTAAATTATTACTCGGTGTATTTCTGTTTCATTTCTGGGGTGACGACTTCAAAAAATTCTACGAATCAGTATTAAGGTGTTCTTTACTACTGATTTTTTTTCTTATTTATTTTCTTATTATTTTCTTCTTATTGATGCGTCATATTGAAAACAAATAACTTTTTTCCTCGTTTATACGCAATTAACTCGTAATAAGTTAATCACTTTCTACGGAAAAATACTTTTCAGGATGAAAATCATATCATTTTACTATACAAAAATATTGCGAAATATTTTTGGCGCTAACTTCAAATTTTCAAAAATAAAAATAAAAACAATCATATTTATCATGTTTTTATGCCTGTTTTGATGTGAAAAAAATTAAAAACTATTTTATATGCTTTTAAATCAAATTATATTTTAATTTCTTTTATTATTATTATTAATTATAATATAATATTAATAATAAAAGAAATTAAAATTAATTATAATATACTATAATAATAATAATAATAATAATAAATATACAATTTTGCTATTTTTGTAGAAAAAAATAATAATTGGGAACACATTCAGACATAATGCCTAACGGTACGTAAAACTCGTATTCAGTTTAATCTTCGTTATCGTCATCCACAGTCGGTGGTCGGACAAGTTTTCAGCTGGTTTAATTTTTCTCGTCTTTTTCTTTAAGAAGCTAAGATGACTTATTATCTTCATCTACCATTTCTGCTAAATATGATACAGCTTGAGACAATTGATTAGTGACGATGAAAAACAATTTTATTATTTTTCATTCATTTTTGGAAAGTCAATAATATCATCGGATGTCATATTTTTAAATGATAGTTTTACGCCCCCAATATGCATTTTCAACATCTTATTTTTTAACATCTTTATTGACATTCTTTTGGTTGATGATGTCTTCCCCCACGCTTTTGTAGAAATAAAAACTTTTACCAAAAGTGTTATTAAGAACACATGCAATCTTACAGAATAATTCCGATTTTGGTAAAAGTTTATTGTTAAGTTTATTATGTAATAGTCTGTATTTTTTACCCAATATACCATGGATGGATATATATCACAAATATTTTTGAATGTTAAAACGATTGATATGATTTTCATCCTGAAAAGTATTATTCCTAGAAAAGTGATCAATTTATTATGAGTTATATGCGTATAAATGACGAAAAAACATAATTTTTACTTATAATTAACATTATTGTACAAAATTGTACAAAATAATCAGGTTGTCACTCTGAGATTTGGGGAAAATGACTTTCAAAATATCACTAAATATGCCCTCTATTGAAAATTGAATTAAGCTTGGAGGAATTTTTACCCCCCCCCCATCCTGCTTCAGTCTTTCCTGGAAAAGAACAGTCAAAACCAAAAGTCTGCAAGCTGAGTGCACATGAAAGAATAGAAGACACGATTACATCTGTTACTTATCGAGCTTGAGTTGTTCATCCGAACTGGTTTTGATCACATTTTTTACGTTATTTTTCTTTTCTTTTAGGGCATTTTAAAAACATATTAAGAGCATTTATTGAGCATTTTTGGCAGTGTTTTCGGTCACCAAAATCCGCCCCATAGTGATTTCCAATCTTCATGTTCTATCGAGATTTTTTGTGGAACATTTTTATTTTTAAATAACTCTATTACAACCATAAGGATTTATCCAGTCGATGCCAGCTAAAATGAGATTGATTTTTCCTTTCTCACCTACTACGAACTTACGAAGTAAGGTGAAAGTGTATTTTATTGTATTTTAGCACCACTAGTTTTCTTAATGAAAGCTGTTCGTCAATGATAAATCTTCATCTATGATTGTCTATATTTTTTCGACAACATGGATAGTTTTCGCATAATTTCACGTGAAATACAGGCAATTTTTAAAAACATTTTTTTTTCAGAATCGGGTCCAATTTTTTCTTTAAATATTTTTATTAATAGAACAAACTTTGCTCATAAAAATTGCCCTGGTCCCATTTTTGGTGAATTATCTGTATTTTACTTTCTCGCTACCGCTTATGTGGTAGAGAGGAAGTCATGTAATGCTGCGCGAAGAAACTGCGAATTTTTGGCAGAAAAACTCTTATTACAAGGCCCTGGTAAAGAAAAAGTGGATAAATCCAGTTGCTAAATTTAGAAAAAATCGTCTATCACGTGGTGTAGCCAGAATCCATGTTTTGCGGGTCCTAAAATGTGAGTGATACCGAAAAATCGAAAGACGGCAAAACGTCTGTCTGTCCGTCTGTCCTTCTGTCCGACCGTCTATGAACAACGCTAGCGGCTAAACCGTTCAGCCGATTTCCTCCAAAACTGATACTCCCCAGACGATCAGGCTGACGTCCCAGCCTCTTGAATTTGAAACCGATGTTTTATTTGGGGGTTTACATGAAGCACCTGGGACATTTTCAAAAATTAAAAAAAACTTTATCGTTTTTTATTACATTTTGATGTTGGATAGTGTGAAGGAGTTTAAGAAAATGGTGCAATCTCATTTTCGTTGAAAACTCTGATTTTTCGAAAATTGCAGAAATTAAATTTTTTTTCGGCGTCTTTCTACAACTACAATTTTCAAGATAGAGATTTTTTCTCTTAATGAAATATGTTTCTTAAACATAGATTTTGAAATAAGGTCATGTAGTACAATTTATCGAAAATGTTAGTACTTTTCGCGTAATTTTGCGTGAAAATACGGGCGAGAAAATACGTGCTGTTTTAGCCTCACTAGTTGTATGTGATTTTACAATACTTTTCACTGATTTAAGTGGAGTAAAATCAATTGTTTAAGTAGTAAATGAATTATTGTTTCAATGTTGCTACGTACTGTTTCATTTTTATAATATAAATTGTCTACTTTTTAAATAAAAATATAAAGGATAAATTCGAATGAACCATGATTCATGAACAATAATTTATATTGTTGTTGTATTGGATCAGTAAAATCTTTGAATATACATTCAAAGATTATACCTAGAAAAAACAGTTTTCCAGCAGGAAATATATTAGTTTTTTGAAAGAATGCGTTTGTCATACCATTTGAAAGTCTTTGCGTTTTTCATACCAATTGACAAAGGAGTGTTCCTGAGTTTAAAAGTATACCCAAGTTTAATACGGATTTACGATGATGTGCTATTGAGACTGATATTTGATGTATAGATTTACTTCATCTGGTACAGTAGTTATGATAATCTGCGTTACGTAAAATCATTTCTCCTCTATTAAGTATTGTACACTACTGATTCGTAAATAAAAAGGAACGAGAGCAGTAGTATTTCAAGTTGTATAAGACGAAGCCTACAAGTCTCGTATTCATTATACATATATTTGTGCAATGTGAATATCTTTGTTGTGTACGTCATGTTTGCCAAGAATATTGTGCCGTGTCTCAGACGGGAGTATACGTTCACTAAATATTCCCAGGAACCTGTGTGAATACCCACTGAATTTGTGATAGTTGTCTGAAAGCATTTCACAGCGTATTCAATTTAGTACCATACAGCTACTTCAAATGCAAGTATCATTTTAGGTAGAATTGATCTAAAGGCCGAAAAATATAAGTTTTGCCTCACTTAGCGGCTTGTTAATTTTCAGTGAATCGTGATCATTTTCTTCTGATAAACAGATTCATCTAAACTTTTTCCTTCATTCCATTCTCCAAGTGCTCATTATTTGAGCTGTCTGGTATGATGATACTCATCAGTTTTTGTTTGCAAAGAACATTAATGTCGCCTGCAAAGCGTACCGCTTCTCCGTTTCTGACTGAAGAGGACGTATCATTGACGTAATGAAGGAAAAGTACTTATGGAAAAAGTATTATGAATGGAACATTGCTGACCTCTGCGCTCAATTGGTATGAATTACTACAGATAACTAAAAAAGGTTTTTGGTGACATAAGAGTACTTTTAATTTCTGTAATCAATCGCCTAATGATGAACTTACCCAATTCAGGTAAGTGACCCAAAATCCATTCGAAGAAGCTTTGAAAGTAACATTTTATCATCAGTAGGATCAAATTTTTAGAGATATAAAAAAATAAGGTGATCGGTGTTTCTTTATTCCCTACGGGTGGTGCAACTTTTTTCTTTCTCGCCTACAACGTATTTACATAGTAAATAAAAAAAAGTATTGTAATCCGGCATGCGGAAAGAGGAGAATTTTCGTCAGGAAAACTCGAATTGTGGAGCTCTAATATCGAAAAAGCGGATATATCTTATTTCTATATGTTGATTAATATTTCGTCTAACAAATTGTGTAGTCATAATTCACGTTATGTGGGTCATTGATTCTGAAAAATTGGTTTACAACAAAACATGTCTGTCCGACCGTTTGTGATCAAAGCTAGCTCCTAAACCGGTCAGACGATTTTCTCCAAAGTTGGCATTCCCCGACACCCTGAACTCGACATTCTACGAATTTGAAACGGATATTTTATTTTTTGGAGATACATTACATGAAGTCGCATCAACATTTAAAAAATGTTCTCAAAAATGACCCAGAATTTTTTTATTAAACTTTTTCTCGGATAGCGCAAAAGACGCTTAAAAAATAGCACCGGTTTCATTTTCGTTGAAACCTCTGAAGTTTCAAAAATTGCAGAAGTTAAAATGTTTTTTGACTTTTTCCTAGAACAACAATATTGAAGATAGAAATTCGAATTATGTAGAAAAACTTGACAAAATAATGGCCGTTTATTCTGACTTTCAAATGTGTCCCCTTCTTAAAAAGTATTTTAACCTCTGCGGTTTTAAAAATGTGTGGTAAAATTCCGGTGCTTAAGGCAGCGTTGAAAATGTGACTCAGGGGTGCACGCATCATCGGAAAACTGGCATCGGAAAATCATCTAAGCTCATGGAATCTGTTTTTTTAAATTAATAACTAATTTGAGAACTTTTTGATACGATTTGGCGGTAAATACTATATCAAAAATATTTAACAAAACCGTCCGTGTATTGTGTGACCCAAAGGTTTTGTATGTTTAAGAGCTTTATTTGAGAAATAGTGTTGGGACAGGCTAGCCTGTAATGTATTAAAACAATGTTATTTTATAATTCGCGTACTCGAATAGGTGATATTTCAGACAATATTCCGCTTTAGAATAATTAATTAATTAATTAATTAAATCTAGAATATCCTTATCCTTTTCATATTTTTTCATTGCAATAATATATCTTAATATGGAATTCTGTCTCCGGAAGTAAAACTGAAAATTTCCCGTTAAGCCACAGTATTTCAAAGTACGGTTAAATATGTTTGTTGTTTAAAAGACGTTCTGACTCCTTGAATTATGTACCTTTTTTTTATTTTTGTGGATTTTAATTTCTTTTTGAAAGGAAATCATTTATTAGAGTAAACAGAAATTCTTTTAGATAATGTCATTGTTGGAATCAACAGCATTTAGACTGCATTTCAGGATATATTTAGCAAGAAATTATTGAACTATATCATTTTGTCTTCAGAAAATATTCTACTCATGAGTGCATCATTAAATGTGCTAAGTTTCGCGCTTCTTTAAAATTTTAGTAGTTGGCTCTCGTGCCCACTATTGTAATCCCCAAGTGTGTACATGATACCTAACCATATTTTCACTTTTTCGACCTACTATGTACTTACATAGTAAAGACAATGTGGCGTAATGCTCCAGGTGAAAATGGCTATTTTCCGTCAAGAAACTCGTATTTGTGACCCTGGTGTAAACTACTCCCTCAACACGATGTGCATTGAGACTCCGTGTTTTATGGGTTCTTGATACCGAAAACTTGGTAGACGGCAAAACATCTCTTCATCCGTCTGCGATCATCGCTATCACCTAAACCGTTCTGACATTTTCTTCAACTTTTCTATTCCCCAATCAATCCGGCGAACTCGAGGCATGTAAGTTTGAAACCGATATTTTTATTTTTAGTGTTTCTTTTACATGATGCTTCAACATTTTCAAAATCTTCTCAAAAATGGTTCCATCTTAAAGTTTTTCCCAGATAGAGAAAATGATGCTTAAAAATGGTTCAGGTCTCAATTTTGTTGAACTCTGAATTTTCGAAAATTGGAAAATGCATTTTTTTCGACATCTATTTACTATATTGAAAATATTTTTCCCTAATGAAATCTGTTCTTCGAAAGTAGATCTATAAATAAGGTTACGTACATTTTTTTGAAAATACAAGTAGTTTTCGCGTAATTTGGTGTGAAATATAGGGAATTTTTAAACATTGATTTTCTCAAAAATGGCTCCAAATTTCTTTAATTTTTTATCCTCGGTGTAGGAAAGGGTTCATTTTCGGCAAACTCTCTGTATTTTCAAAAATTGCAATTTTCCCTCCTAAGATAGTGCAAAGGGCGCTTAACAACCGTTGAACTCCTTGAATTTTGGAAAATTGAAATTGTTCCAATTAATGTGAGAAAGTGTGTGGTTTTGAGGCACCACTAGTTCTTTAATATAAACTGATCTAACGCCGTCTTTGTGTTTTGAGCAATCCCCTTACAAAACAATGCCTACATTTACCAGGGAAGACTTCTGATCTATATCTTTTGAGGGAGCTACGGTTGTTATTTCGAAAACATCGATAGGCTAATGCGGTAGAATCACTACCGCTACATTATTTCTGATTTAAATACATGATCCGCTGTGTGTATGACCTTGATTTGAAATTTTTTCCCTAACAAAATCAGACAGTAAGATTTAAAAAAAAAATATCTTCTTGTTCGAAATTTTTGTCTTTCAAAATTTTTACATATCGTTTTGGATTTCGTCCTAAATTAAGTAGATCAAATTCATTACAGTTTATGTGTTGATTGTCATATTCGTAAAGACTATGTAAATGACGGAAAGATATTTTGATGATGTGTTATGTTTACTTTTGAATGTGCTTATGGGGATTTGAATGAGTCTTTCAGAAAATGAAATCTAATTCTTGTAGGTTAAAGAGCATTTTCACTCAAATTGAAAATAGAGTTGCCGGAACATGAGATTAAGCTATCTTAAAATCGCTGAGTGACTTTATAAATATATTTGGCAATATTTGAGAACTTGAGTTCTTTATGGATGTGTGCATTAGGCATGAACCAAGACGCGTTGTCTAATTATCGCAGGAATTTATTGTATTGTGGCAATTCGGCTAAGCTACTTTTTCCAGTCTGAACACACGTAGACTCGTTCTTATAATAGCTTTTTACAGGCCTTGATTCTGGCGGAACGCGTCGAAACGGCGTTCCATTATCTCGGAAATAATTATTAAATTATATTATAAATATGTAACTATTTCTATTAAATTAATAATTAATTTGGGGCGCGTTCCTGGACCTACAATTTTATTAATAATGCACTGGATTAATAAAATCAAACTGTACACTCTACATTTAGTGAACAGTTTCTATTAGGGTATGTTGTCGCTATTCCACCTTCACTTATTATTATTTTTAATAATCAATATAATTTTAGTATCTTTTTTCAGTCCAATGAAGGACGTGCCATAATCTGTGGCGATCCCCAAACTCAATCGACTGACTTCGTCTGGAACGATTTGCCCGGAGTTGTTCCTTTCCCCGAAGATCTCCTGCGATTAAATTCAAACATTAAATATGTGACCAGCAGATTTACATTTATCAGAACGTAGGATAAGTAGACAGAAAACGCGCTATATGAATAATATCTCGTCGCCAGGCTTGAATAAATAATATTCCTGATGAAGGGACAATACATTTCGAAACGTTGGATTGCTAAAATGCTCTTACCATTTACCTGACCCAACATTTACCTGACATACCATGACTGTATATTCGTACAAATACAACAAATAATTATATTATTCTTTTTAAATTATTTTCATTTTATTATTCACCAGATACTGCATTTTTCAATCTTTGCAGTTAATGGCTCGACTCTGTTTTCATTACAATTCCCATAATTCGCAAACAATCATCCTTTTTGAGAACTTCTTAAAATCTCCCCCTACAAAATGAAATTGACAATAAATTTATCAGATTTCTTTCCCTTTCCAACTATTATCATCGTATTACAATACATGATAATACAATAATTTTACAATAATTTCTTATTACAATATATTCGTGAAAGCATTCAATTGACATGTTCTTTTATTTGCGTAAATTTTCTCAAATGAATCCCTCAAATGAATTCCCTCAAATAATCCGATTTTTTTCTACTCATTACTCAATTTACATTTAGAATTCGAAAACCAATAAAATTTATACATTTTAACATTAAATACAACAAATTACTCTTGAAAATAAAACACAAGTAAACATTTTGATAAAGAATATCTCTAGTTTATTTTTATTTATATTTTGCTAGCATGCCCTTCAGCTTTCACCGCCTGCAATCTTCAGGACCGTCTATAATTAATCAGACTTGTGGCAGCTCCGTTGGATAGGCAAAATAGGTACTACTTTAAAAGATAGTTTAATAGATGAACTAATTTTAAATGGCTCCAAATTTTTTGATTAATTTCTCTGTCGGATAGAACAAGAGAGGCGTAAAGGAATAACATTTTCGTTCAACTCTCTGAATTTTTTAAAAATTGCAAAAGTTAGAAATAATGCGAGAAAGCATGTGATTTTGTAGCAATACTAGGTTAACTTAGCCACTGAACAGTGTAAATGTTCAGTACAATCCATCTTTGTGTTGGGTCAGGTTTGTTTCTTCATATTCTACATATTAAAGTGTGATGAAGGATAAAAGAAAATGGGATTTATCTTCTCTTCAGGAAGAGATATTGAATTGACACATTTAACACAACCAACTTTTTAAAATTCCTTACGTCTTCGTCGTCGCAACTCTTGTTGGGCACTGAGCGCCTGGAGAAATCCTCCGTTAAGTTTTTTTTTTTTTTTTCAAGTTTCGTCACGTCACAGTCAGTCAATGCCTTTTATTCTTTCGCCCAGGAGCTTGGCGCCATTAGTAACCGGAGTCCTGGAGAAGAGCTATGGAGTCCTGGTGAAGAGCTCTATTTTATAGCTTTCGGTTTTCATGTAAAAGTGTGCCATTATTGGACCAATATTTTGCCAATGCCTCTTTCATAAGCGTACTTTTCCAGCAAAAAATTAAAGGTACCACAATGATTTGTAGAGTACATCGTATAAACAAAACCCATTTGTGATTGTGTTAAGTGTGATAAAGAATTCTTATGAGGCTACAATTGAGAATGTTTCGCGCATTAATATATATTTTTTTTAAAGAGTACCGCTGAAGTCATATCTCTACAGCGTTGATACTCAAATCTTTTCCAGTAATAGGCTGAGTCGATGTTTGAGCTTCGCGCAAACCCCATCCAGCGACTAGTAAGGTGCGCTGTGATTGGCTGGCAGGAGCGTCTCTCGATTTTTGTAGCGGCGATTTGGTTTCCGCCGTCGCGCGCTTCATGCGCTGGCTGAGCGCTGGCGGCCCGAGCGCGCCGCGTGTGACGTCATCAGCTATTGAGAGATGAGATGGAGCAAATTTCGTCACAAGGAATGTTACGTAGTACAAATGAGGAAATCGCTGGCATAACTTTGCACTCATTTCAATCGACGATGTTTTTATTTTAGTGTGCTTTGTATCGAATGAATGAATCATCGTGATTAAATTGCTTCAGGACTGATTACATGCGACTTGAATCTGAGAGGCGTGGAGTTGGGTTATTTTCTACCCGTAATGCTGCTCAGTGAAAATTCTTTTTTTCTAGAAAATATCCGAATTCAGATACTTAAACATATCGCAATAGTTTGAACATGTTGTCTTTAAATATTGTTAACCAATTGATGGAACGCACTTCGTACGTAGATACAGGAATACGTATGTTTATCTTCAATAAGCAGACTAATTTTCACTTTTATTTGGCGGAATTAAGAAGGAATTATAAATGTATTGACAGATGGCCACATACCATACACATACAAACTCTGTTCGCGACGTAACACTCATTCGTGATCTCGCCGGGCAGGTTTGACGACATCACTAAAGGAGACGACTTGCTCGTCGGCGCGCTGCCAGTCTCTGACCTGCGAACAAAATGGTACGAAGCGGGGACTAAGGTAACGTTATTAAGGTCACTCATGCCGAGACCAGATGCGAGACTACAAACACTCGCTGCAAAACTTCCCACTAGAACGATTCTCAGTGGTCCTGTTAAGTTGTTTCGCTCATTCTTATTAGTAAACTTAGTTTATGATACGAAACATATGAACCTTCGTCAATAATTATTTTCTTCTATAAATGTTCGATAAACGACGGGGAGCTTCGTATACTGAAAGATCAGTAATGACCATTTTTGTAAATATTTCCGAAATGCAGTACAATTTAAACGATAAATTTTCATGGAACCAGGGACAAGTGATTTTAATTTTTGCTGGGTGAATGAGCGTCACTTCTACATAATTTTCCGCTACGGAAAGGACGGTTTTGCGCGATTTATAAGCCGCCTTTGACACAAACCTCGTAAATGTGACTGGTGGATGGGGTTACTCGTCAGAGGTGCACTTAAGGCGAATATTTTCGCATTTGGTAGATTATGCTTTGCATTTAGATTACGATTATGCATTTTGTAGATAATGAAATCAGCAGACGCACATGCAATGCACAATACCCATTACTCCGTAATACAAGTTACCGTCGTGGTAAAGTAGAATTACAGGCTCTAGGCCGGGGTCTAGTTTCTTACACCCTAACTTACAAAATGAGTCATTTTTTTGACTTTTCAATACATTTTTTGGAGGTTTAGCTCTCGTAGGTACCGCTTCTTTCCAGCACGGATGGTAAGAGACTAGCAGAAACTGGAAATTCTAATTGCAAATCTATCTTTTATTATTAAACTGGATATTCGATAAATTTCCAATTTAATAACTTTGTTATAAGTCTTTCTGTTAATAGACAGCAATACCATGTTTACTTACCCACAATACTAGTCCTATTTGCTTCTTTACCCTTAAAAACCGTAAAAAAATGTGTGTGACGTTTGGGATGGAGAAAAGCTATATTTAGTGTTCAGAAGAAAAAGAGAGGGGCATCAAGATAAACTGAAGAAGACAGAGATAAGGATGAGGGTTAATGACCCAGAGGCTGATTAGAGCACTTGTTACAGTTACTATTCATTGTTTTGAATTATGCAATACGAAACGTAACTAATGCATTATTATCATTATCATGAATGTTTGTTTGATTTAACGCATAGTTCAGGGCCTCGACTCTCGATGTTAGGTTCCAATGTAGAAACCTTGTCACTTCTAAAAATGATTTATAAAGTACAAATTGTTTGCACGAGTTCAAATACTAAGATACAGGTTATATGTTGGGTGGTTCATTTAAATTCTGACAACAAAATATTTCGAGAATTGTACAAAAAATGAAACATATCAGTATATTTCGGGGAAATACATGCTAGGCTGTACTCATTCATCATATATTTAATCAATCATAGATATCCTCCATCAGCCAGGTCACGTTGACAGAATGAACTTTCAAATTTTAAAATAGACACCCCCGCCACTCATTTTTGTTCTATTAGGATTTTCAAGCAAAATATTGAAATTTATTATCTAAACCATTCTTTCAATTTCTTTTGGTTTCTTCTAGTATTACAAAGCTGCAATATTTTATTTATTTATTCGTGTTACCGGGCGCGTCAACGGCGTTGGTCATTTGCCCCGTAAGTGCAGTGCATGTTTTTTTTCTCTCTGGAGATGGCGTTGATCTTCCCCCGATGGTTGGCGAGATCCGGCGCCGACCTACCGTCGGCTAGTGGGGTTTCCTCCTAACCGGGACTCTCCCACCAGCGGGGCACCGCCCCAACCGGGACAAGCTCTAAGCTCCCGACCGGTCTCCCGGAATATGTGGAAGTGTAGTGCATTAACATGTGTAAGGGGAGAGGATAGGACAAGGAAGAGGAAGGAAAGATCGCGCGCGGTCCTTGGTCCGTTTGCTAGGGTACAGCTCCGGCATTCGCCTGGTGTTGGTCGGAGAAACCAGGAAAACTACCGATCAGAGCTGCCGGCCGCTAGAATTCTCCACCAGACAGCGACTGAATTCGACCTAGCTGAAAAACTAGTGTCGAAAATCCCGTCGCCGTCAGGACTCGAACCTACAACCTCCCGATCAGAGGCGCTGCAGCGCTCTCGGTATATTTATTTATTTATATATTATTTATTTATTGCCAAAGAAACAGTAAAAACTGTATGTAATGTATGGAGAGAAGTACTATACGGAAAACTGTGTTAATACAAATTATATGATAAAAGTACTATTTTTTTGAAAACGTTTTTGTAATACAATAGATGATTTGACTAATGACTTGGTGGTTTTTGATACTCGGAACTCTGCTGTAGATTTGGAGATCATTTGGTACTGAGAAAGGCGCACCGCTGTTTCTTAACTTCGGTCGCGCCTTGGGTTGACTCCATGGCGTTGCGCTCCGGTTCATCAAAATAATCGTAGAATAGTCCCATTTTTTGCACAATGATTGAAATATTTACTAGTAGTGTTCCGAATAGCTATGAATTCAAAATTTTTGTTTCCCGGGGCAGGGACCCGTGAGGTATTTGGTTACCGCTTTGTCTTCCACCTCCGGAGCACTTGCTCGATCCCCGACCAATCCATGTGGGATTTGTGGTGGAATAAGTAACCTCTCGGCAGGCTTCTCCTCCCTCGCTGTCTATTTCTCCATCATCATTCCCCTTACCTTCATTATCGCTATCATATTCTCACTAGATCATCACTCAAGGGCTGACCGTAGAAGCTGGAGGGCACCTAAGCACAAATAAATAAATAAAAATTGTTCATATTATTCAATTGTTGTGTTCCTCCCCACTGAACAGCAAGATTCAACGCCGAGCTACACACCGGGTTATTTCCCTCTCCAGGTATATCCCCCAACAGGGGCAAGCTCCAAACGTCTTTCTGTTCTTCCGACATGTGTTGTAATGTAGTGCATGTAAGTGGAAATGTGTTAGTATGGGCAGGTGATAGGACAAGGAAGAGGAAGGAAAGATAGTGCGTGGACCATGGACCAATTAGAGTACTGCTCCGATATACGCCTGGTATATATCGGAGAAACCACAGAAAACTACAGTTCAGAGCAGTCAGCCATTACAATTCTCCACCAAACATCGATTGAATACGACCTAACTATTTAGACAATGTCGAAAATCTGCTATTGTCGGGACTCGAACCCTAAGACCTTTTGGTCAGAGACGCTGTAGAGAGAGCGGTTCTGAGCTGAACGCTTGGGGGGGGGTGCACCTTCATCAATACATTGCAAAATATTTGAGTCATTATTAGACATCGGATGTTTAGGCACTAAAAAATCGTCTTTTAGGCGCCTGAAAAGGCACTGAAAAGGCCAAGAATAAGAAGAAAAAAGGCACTGTCATAAGTTACATACACAATAAAATGGAAAAATTGTATTTTTTGTCTATATTATTTTTTAAACTTAAATGCACAAAACCAGTTCGTATATTTTAATGTAAAACTAGATTTAATATTTACAACTCTTCTACGTTTTATTCTTAATAGTTTCCATTAATCAGTAATATTCACATATTACCAGTAACTTTTCAAGGATCACAATTTCAAATTTGCGACGACTGGAAGACAAAATCAGTTTGAATGCGAAGAAGGATATCTGAACGATGTGACTGGCATATATTTTAGCAGTCCAACACTAGCAACACTGAAACCTTCTGGGAATTTATATTTATTTGCACTTAAAATTTCGGTTCCCTGGGTGTATTGTCGATCGTCCATGTTCTCAGATCATGGCTGGTATTTATGATATAGGGAAATGAAGAAAAATCAGTTGGTATACTTTCAGGAATTCTCTCGTAATTTTAAATTTCAAGACGTGAATTGAAGGTTTCGTAATGAATAGTCACGTTGGACCATCGCCGATTTTCCGATGTCTTAGTATTGTATATAAATATAATAAATAAAAGGCAAAAAAAAGTCCTAAAAAGGTATTTATGCAAAAAATAGGCATTTATGCTAAAATAAGCAAAAATAAGCATTATAAAACTTCGTCATAAGTCATCATTTCTTATGATTCGTGGACATATATTATCAGCCTTTAAATAACTTCTCTAAAAAATAAGCATTTCCCTAAACATCCGATGTCTGGTCATTATTAACATTAGAATCCGTGCATCCGTCCTTTGGTACCGTAAAATCTATTGACGAGAAAACGACTGTCCGTTCGTCTGTCTGTGTGTGGTCAGTGCTAACGCCTAAATTGTTCAGACGATTTTCTCCAAAATTGATATTACTTGATCGATTTAAAGAAACTCTAGGACATGTAAGTTTGAAACGGATATTTTGATTTTGGGGGTACTTTACAAGAAGCATTTATATTTTCAAACTTTTCTCAAAAATGACTCAAAACTTTTGGATTAAACCGTGTCGTCGGATTGGGTAAAGAACGCTTAAAAGAACGGTGGAAGTCCAATTTTCGTTGAAATCACTGATTTTTCGAAAATTGCAAAACTTCAATTTTTTTTCGGTATCTTCCTACAACTACAATATTGATGATAGAGATTTGTTTTCTTAATGAAATCTGTTTTTCGAAGAGACCTTGAAATAAAGTCTTGTACAAATTTTTTAAATGTGAGTAGTTTTCGTGTAGTTTCTGCTTGAAGTTTAATCGCTTTAAAAATAATACGTTTTCTTTTAAACAGACCTCATTTTCTTCTTTATTTTTTCCATGGATAGAGCAAAGGACTCTTAAAAAATGTCGCAGGTCTTATTATCATTTAATTCTATGAATTTTGAAATTTTGCGCGTTAGAAATAATGGGAGAGACCATTAATTTTGAAGCGCCGGCAAGTGCGAGCGCGATCGAGCGAATGCGTGGTGTACTGGTAAAACGCATGGCGGATTAAATCGATGGACTCGAGTTCGAGTCTTGGCACGAAGAAAGATTCTTTGCTAATTGGAAACCCTTTTGCAAGTTCATTTAGTAGTATACTATTTCGGAGCCGTTGCAAATAATGCGAGAAAGTATATGCAGTTGTTGCACCATTGGTTTGATGTTCTTGGTATGTAACGAACCGTTGTATAAACAAGTATAGTATACTATATTATTGCGGTATACGCGATTGTTTTTTTAAATATTTAATTTACTACTTATACTCTGATACGTGAGTATATTTTTTGTGCGAGTACGTGTATTTTGTGTGTTGTTCTTTACGAGTGTGCCTGCCACGTTTTGAAATCCAGTTTTAAGATTTTGTTTAGCAACAATTTTGCTACTGTAGGTTAGGCAATATTATGCTAGAGCACTACCGCGCTCTAACATAACTCTTCGCAACATTTTATGGATTTTGAAAGAGATTTTGGTATTTCATACCGCTGTGCAACAACTTTTCATTGTGCAGGCATTTGTTTCGTTAAACGTGTTCAAAGGAGCTTGAGCTACTAAATAAAATTTTACAAAGTATAAATTTGGATTTCATCATTACCCCTCGTTTTGTTACGTTTGTAACATATATTCCGTGAGACAGATTTTTTAGTGAAATAGTATACTATGCTTCGATTTTATGATTACCTTCGCAAATATTTCATCACGATTTTTCTGCTCCAAAATACTGGATTGGATTAAATGAGGTGGAACATTTGGAATTACGACCAACTTCTCACAATCGGAAACCCAGAATGTTTACTGTTCTTAACTAAAAAACTTGTCTTGTCTGTATAAAGGATTGTTTAATTGGCCCCGAATTTAAATAATTTTATTTCAGTTAGATCTTGAAACGATTCATTTTTTTCTTTTTTCAAAATAAACTTAATTCAGTTTCAAGCGAATAGATAAAGCCCGCATATCTTGGTGATGTGATTTAACTCACATATTTCCAGAGATTTGTCCAGAAGATTTAGACATTTTTTAAAGATGAGACTAAGGATTGGCGAATACTTTCTTGCCGTTGAAATCACATAAAGTATACAATGTATAAGACAATATTTATGTGAATAATATTTGTATTTCATTATTTTTCAGAAGAACCTACGCTCAATTCATATCCGCCAAATATCCCCTCACGACCAATATCTTACCAGCATCTTACTAGCCCCCTTTACTATCACAACAATGCATTACAATATAACAGGAACTTAAATAATCAACCGAACTATCAAATCCTTTACAATTAAATCTCATGTACTACGAAAACATTTACATTAACAAAAATCGACCTTTTTATCACAACTCAAAATAAAAATTATTTAAACGAAAACAATCAATTTTGTATTCTGATGAATGACTCCTTTATTTTCTTTTATTTATTTAATTACTCTGCCAAAATTGGGGGCAAAGTATGTAGAGCAGTTTATTAATGACGCTGCCGAGCGCTCGTTCGCCACTATCTGCTAGCCGATTAACACACAAGAGTCCTTCCTGTCTTTCTCCGCGCCGGTCGCCCGTCGACAGCCCCAGAATCCGCATGAGAGACGTTAAGAGGAAATGCAGTGCGTTTCAAAGGCCGCCTCGGCACGCTCGATTCAAACGTCAAATAATATATGCCAATAATATTGTATGTAGATAGGGTGTGTCTCAGTATCTTCATACATAATCAACATCGAATTCACTCTACCCCAAAACGGACAAATGACATAATGTAGCACAGTACCCTGTCTGACTGACATGTACTCCTGATAACGGAATACACAACAGTTAAAGGTGTGTTTTTATTACAAATCTGTAGCTGCACTCCTGGCAACCAGCAGACTCGTCTTTATCGAATGCTCCATTTTCTTATTTTGGGCGACAAAGATAAGAGTTCTTTCTCTCGTCGTGCATTTCTCGGATCAGACATGAAGTAAGATCGAATAAACATTATTTATTCATAACAAGAGCACAAGTCAACATTTCATATTCTTAAACAAATCACATCACTCATCCAGTTCATGGATTAGATTAGATTTCTTTTAATTGTTTCCAATTGAAAACACACTGGTACTAATACTAGAAAACATATCTACATTATAGTTCATCTGCCACGATTTATTTCCCACACTGTGCATTTACGCGCACTAACATTACCGTTATTAATCAGATAATATCGTCAGTTCTCTTAATCTAAACACTTTTCGAAAAATACCACATATTGTAAGAGAATTTTTTAAACTATCGATTTACCTCTTTATGAACAAAATATTATGTTTCGAACACACAATATCCCATAATTTCAATTATAACTAATGAAAAATATTGATATTATCTCCATTAACATTTGTGAGAGCTCTTACTTTCAAATTAATGCAAGGAAATTGTTCATCTCACCATCGAGTTTCTTCTTGCGAATGTGACGACATATTCCGTGCCTGAATCTAAGACACGAGGGTATAGCGCATTAGAAACAATCCATCCAATGTGGACATTGTGGAAACGTTTCCACAATACCCACATACCAGTGGCGAATCCTGAACATTATTTCAAGTATACCGCACTTTATGGAAGCTATCTCTTCCGTTGTCTGAGCTTCTGAGCTTTTCTTAAATCCCAATACTATGAAATTCCGTCCTTAATAATTGTTGTATAAGACAATTACACAAACCACTAAGTTCTGGATCATTAACACACTTCATTTCACAAAACATGAGAGAAGCGTAACTTAAGAACGAAGAGAAAAGAACTGTTCACCGTAATATTTTGCAGTGCCTACCAGACGCGCATCTTCTACATCTTCGTCTCTACGCCCTTGAAACATGAGGAGCCTTAGGTTATCGCGACTGGCAAACGGTGCCTTGGCCTGCAACGAACGAATTCTTTGGACAGCAATAAGAACCGTTTGAAACTTCTAACTCTAACGCACTAACGAATGCGCTCATGCTTGCGTATGCGGAAGACTGACGCTCTCGGAAGCAAAACAGAGTTATTTTTTCACATCTGTTTTAAAACTTTCAAAATCTCAATAACTTTCTAGAGGATTACCAAAGTTACGAAATATTTATTATACACTTCGAATTACTAGGTATACCGGCGGTATACGCGGTGTTTCGGAGACTTCACCACTGCCACACATGCAGATTCCACGGTGCCCGCACATTCCTCTTGAATTGGAGTAGTTGACGTTCACAATCAGTCAACACTTCCTCTGCATGTCCCTTTATTGACTACTTGATCTCAATTAAGATACCTACGATATAGTCAGACTAAATTAATAACCTAAACTTCCCTCTGAAAGGTTACAATAGTAAAATCCATTATGCTATTCGATCGTTCTCACTCGCTTGCTTTCGCAGTCTCGGAGGATAGCGCTCGCACTATCTACCTGCGAAATGAACGCAGGTCTCCGTAGGGTAAGACTCGGATCTGTCGGAACCTCATTCTCAGCTCTTCTCAGCGGTACAGGTGGAGCTTGCTCTGTGCACCGTTTGCTGGTGGTTTTGGTGTGTTTCGCTTGCGAGAAGCACCATGAGCTGCCTTAAAAAGGAGATAATAATTTAATACAGAACATTACGTAATTAATCTTAACAACAACAAAAAAATTTAAAACAAAATTTATAAAAATTGCATAACTTCCTTACTTGCGCAGTTTCGAATGCGTAGTTATGCAGACGTTGGCAACGTGCCTTGTGTGATCGAATTTTAATTCAGTTTTCGTAAGTTGGCGCCAGATCTCACGTTATAGGGAGGAGGAAAACTGCAACCCCCGGATAACCCCCTACGGCCTGCGAGGCAACGGCCGCACCTCAGGGTGGCCGCGGGCGAGATTCTTTCTTTTGATTGATTGTTAGAGATTCACGGCGTGTCAACTAACAGGGTCATTAGTCCCGTAAGTGTGGTACATGTTTTTTCCTCGGGAAGTGGAGTTCTTCCCTGCTGGATGGTGAGATCAGGCGCCGACGTCATTTATCAGGGTTTTCCCTAACCAGGTATCTCTCACCAGTGGGGCACCGCCCAGCCGGAACAAATTCTTAGCTCCCGACCGGTCTCTCGGCATGAGTGGCAGTGAAGTGCATGTTAGTGTGTGTGTGTGTGTAAGGGGAGAAGATAGGGCATGGAAGAGGTAGGAAAGATCGTGCGCGGCCCGTGGCTCGATTGTTAGGGTACTGCTCCAGCATGCGCCTGGTGTTGTTCGGAGAAACCACGGAAAACTACCGATCAGAGCAGCCGGCCGCTAGAATTCTCCTCCAGACAGCGACTGAATTCGATCTACCTGACAAGCTAGTGTCAAAAATCCTGCCACCGTCGGGTCTCGAACCTAGAACCTCCCGGTCAGAGGGACTGCAGTGACATCAGTTGATGCCCTGAGCCACCTCCCCCAGTGATTTTTCTTGTGGTAACTTGCACTCGGGCGCGGTGTTCCGAGCCCAGCTGCAGCAGGTCGGCTATGAAGGATGGAATGACGATGATAAATTAATGGAATATGGCTGGAAGGTGATGCACGATGGTTAGGAAAGCCCTACCATGCCACAACACACAAGCAAACATCCGTGCCCTAAGCGGGATTCAAACTTTAACCTCCCTTGCCGAGAAAGATGAGATCAGCGCACTTAACAATCGTAGCTACCCAGGTCCGTTTTATTGTAAGTACTGATCTCTACCAAGAAAAGCTGGTCAACTATTGGGTGCCACATAACAATACTAAAATTTTAATCTTTTTTTCTCCGACGTCGCTTCGATTTAAATCGGACCTTGGCCAAACATCCGCGCACTAACGGTAAAGCTGAAGTCTTTTTCACTACACGTATTAATACTTTGCTATGAAATATACATCAGTCTGAGAAAATATTGAATTGCATTTTGCAATTGTTTTGCAGACAACGCGACCATATATGGGATTTCTATCAGATTGGGAATCGTCATGGAATTTTACAGCAGTGCGGCTCGTACCAGAGATAATACTATACACATCACTCGTTAAAATATATCACAATTTTTTCAGACTGAATCGTAGTATTGAAACACACAGTGCAATAAACATGAAAAATAACGCTACAATTTTTCGCTTTTATATCAGACTAGGCAAAGAAACCTGCCAAGGCGGCCATTGTATTAAGAAATAAAACAAATCACAAAATACAATAATCAAAGAAAAGCTGAAGTAACCCAGCCAGATATTTATCACTATCATTTCTTAGGCAGGAAAAGGAATGCACCATATCTGTGGAGTAAAGTAGAAGTAAGTTTATTAAACTTCCCGCCATGCTCCTTGTCCCTTCCCGACCAGCTTCGCTCAATCCTTCCCAATCCGCGCTGCCCGCTTCGTCCGGCCCTTGCCCGTCCCATTGCCTCACCGGTCTTGTTTGAGGGCATATTAGCATTCATTTCCTTCATTCGGAACCAGAAGAAAACGTACATATGTTTCGTTTACATCAGTGGGCGTGCGCGGCTGATTCAAATAAAGTACACCTATCTAGGCCGTGAACTGGCTTCTGTTTGTTTCGATGTTATATTTCTTTTTTCGATCTACAACCAAAATTGTCTAATGAAAACTATGCCAATACTTTGTCATTTCCGTAAACATCCTCCCTAAACTTGAATTCTGATCGCTGAATTTACACAAGAGTCCTAACTTTTCTGCCACCGCTGGGCGGTGTTGTTGGCGTTGTGGTAATGGCACTGTTTCCACTCCTCAGCCCCCCCCCCCACGTTCGGGCCCCGTATTCCGTTGTACCGCGAAACCTTGCGGGTTGCTGAAAACCCTATTTCATCTCCAAAGCGAAAAATCCGAAAGGAAGGAACCCGGAGAGGTGGCTCAGTGCATCAACTGATGTCACTGCGGTAGGATTTTCAACGCTGCCTAGATAGCTAGGTCGAATTCTGTCGCTGTTTGGAGAAGAATTCTAGCGGCCGTCTGCTCTGTTCGGTAGTTTTCCGTGATTTTTCCTATCAGTACCAGTCGAATGCCGGAGCATTACGCTAACAAACCCGCCACGAACTGTGCGCGATCTTTCCTTCCCTTTCCTTGTCCTATCCTACTCCTTACACACACACACACACACTTACATTCACTACACGTCACATATTTGACACTACCACACATGCCGGAAGACCGGTCAGGAGCTTAGAGCTTCTCCCGGCTGGTGCGGTGCCCGCTGGTGGGAGATACCTGGTTGAGGGGAAAAACCAATAGCCGACTGTAGGTCGGCGCCGGATCTCGCCATCCAGCGGGGGCGAGATAACCGCCGCCTCCCACTATACTTACGGGACTAGTTACCTTAGCAGTTGGCGCGCACGGAATCACTAATCAAGCAACCGAATAGAAGGGGTGGTCCCCTAACTACGGCAGTCTCCGGTGGTGGAGCTTCCTAAACTTTGAAAGTACTCGGCCAACTGCTAGTGATCTGGAGGCCCCGCAATTGGAACGTTCGCGCTTAGCGTGTACATATTATGATTTTAATGAAGCGGATTTTAATGAAATGTATTTTTTTCCTTTCACTTTAGAACAATACCATTTAGTATAGAAATTGTTTTGACAGCCGTTGTATGTAATTCTTGTGACGTGTATCAGCGCTATTGCCGGTTCGGCCGATTTGGGAATAACTAAAGACACAGATTTCCTAGTAAAGAACAGTCCAAACCAAAAGTTTGCAAGCAAGAAGAAAGAAGAAAACTAGAAAGAATGGAAGAAACCTCGATTACATCAGTAACATTTTCAACGGCTTGAGTTGTTCATCCGAACTGGTTTTGATAAGATTTTTACGTCATTTTTCCTTGGTTTTAGGACATTTTTAAAGCATTTTAAGAGCAATTTATTGATCATTTTTGGCGATATTTTAGGTCATCAAAATCCGCCCCCTAATTCTGAATGATATTCGTCGACAGAGCTTAGTGGCAAAACAGATGAAATGACCCCTCGCGGACCCCGTGCTAGAGATTCGGGCAGTCCAGTCCCCAAGCCGCACCCCCGCCCTTTCCAGACCTCCGCGGGTCCTACCCAGCCACGTTGAAACGGGTAGCTGGATGCGTGTCAAACCCGTATGAAACGAGTCTACCCGTAATAAGCGATTCAACCCGTATGCAACGGATCGAGCGATTTTAACGGGTAACCGCGTGAAACGGTTCTTGCACATTTGCGAAATGCTATTAACATGGAAGGCAGATGTGTGGAAGGACCACAAACGTTTATTTATTAAATGTATTCCCTTGTGTAATCTGAATATGATAAAAACTGGGGCCTGTTTAGAGGTTATGTATGACATTTATACGAACTCGTATGATGCATAAATCAATAAATATGTTTAGTTTTTAGGAGTCTGTCTCTGTTTTATGTTATTTTTTCCTTTGTTAGAACTCAATTTTTTAGACAGACATTTACTTTTTTAACAGTCACACAACTTCAAATACGTTTCGGGACACATTGTGACTAGAGAGAAACTCACTAGTTTTCACTGTGCTGCTTTAGCACAATAGTTTTTGTGTATTTACTCTTGTGCTCATTCTCTGCTATATTATTTCCGTAGTATAGATGAGTTTTGCGGCTCACACACGCAACCAATCTTTATAAATGAGGTATCTAAAGAAAGACAATTTCTCGGAGACTCTACGAATTGCAATGTAACTTTAAAAATATGAAGGATTTGTTGAAAACAACTCATCCAAGTATTCGTGTCCAATGCAACTCCCAACACTCGGGCAGCTTTGTTGAACTATATATCGTTATATAACTTCAAAATCAAGCGTTCTAGGGCCTTAAAACCTGTAGTTTTGAGACTTTGAGCCTCAAAGAAACGGTCCTAATACTGTACTTACAGTATTAGTATCTTCTTGGACATTCTATTATAGTGTTGCTGCTTTGGCACTTCTCGATACTATATTGCAATTCAATTTCATTTTCAAACATTGCGAAGAGCAGTGTTGTACTTGCCCGATTCTGAATAACTTTCTCAGGAGTAAACATCTATTAAAATATTTTTGTGACTATCAACGAAAGCAAAAAGAAAACTGTCAAGGAAAATTGTTTAATTACTTCAAATGTTGTTTTCAAGAAAGAGTGAATTGTTCTAAGAACACCTATCTGTAATAAAGAATAAAACTTTATTTAAAATTTGTTTGAATTATCAATTGCATTGTTGTTTTTATTTGATACTTTGTAAGTACATTGGAAGTTACCTTTATTTATTTTGAAACTAACACGGTTCGTTAACAACTTTGCCCTTTAATATGGAAACGGAAGGGTAGGGAAGAGGGAGGAGTTTGACCTGCGAGAGTTCTCGCACGAGTGCGCTAGTTGAATGTATTTTATAAACGAATCATTTTCTGTGGGAAACATTTTGTCATTATTTCCTAAAGCATGGGTTGAGTTTCTTCGTATCCAAGTTTCTTCGGGATTAAATTTCACCCACAACATTTATTTTGCATAGAACTCATGGTTGATGGTATATTCAAGTGCTTATCCCTGAAATGTGCATTACATAATAAATACAAGCAGATAATCGGTTGGTTCTTCTTTCAATCGTATCTAGTTTGGTTTAATTGTAATGAATGATATTTCGGGCTTTTAGTCTCTTCTAAAGAGACAATTTAATTTAACGTATTGTGGACAGTAATATCGCTGATTTCTTTTGGTCTGGGATAAAAGACATGCTTGTCATGTTGCATTGAAATTTGAAGATAGCTATTTTTTAATTGGACTGGTACTACACATTTCAACGTTGTTTATTCTTAAAGAGTTCCTACCAATGCATCAAAGCGTTTCAAATAAATTTTCGGTGTCAGTCAATAAATTATTTCTGTTGGTTTCAGTTTGTGATAAAAAAACGTTTCAATGTCAATGCTGGTTTCGGGTTTTATTTATTTATTTATTTATTTATTTATTTATTTATTTATTTATTTATTTTGTATTTAAGGTCAGAAAACTGTTTGTGGCTTATCGGGGAGAAGTACAATATACTATGAAACTATTACAAATAGTTTTTCAATATTTTTATTAAAACACAGTGTTCTAAAAAATAATGTCTATAATGTGTTAATTATTAAAATGACTATAATGTAGTATTAAAATAATTTACCATTATATTTGTATACACACAAGTACTGCTGTTATAATTAAGTTGTATGTAAACAATTATTGCTTACAAATTATATTACCTTTTTTGTATGGATTATAAATGATATACTTGAGAGTAGACGTGAATGAAATAATTATGTTCCAGTATTAATTGCTGTTCGGAAAAAGTAACTGAAGTGACATATACTCAGCAGTTTGTGAGAAACCATCAAATTTCGTAGCACCCTAGAGGTGAGGTGAGGCTATGGTGAGGAAAGAGGATGGAATGAAGAAGGAGAAGAAAATACAAAGTGTTCAGGTTTTTTCTCAGAATCAAGAAGTTGGAGTAGATAGTGAGAAATTGGTAAGTGGGGGAGGAGGTGAGAGTAGTAGAATAAATGAAACATTGGATCATTCCCTCGCTGATACCGAAATACTACCTTCATAAGCGGACTACTGACCGTGCGCAATCCTTCCTTTCCCCCACCCCCACCCCACCCACCCACCCATTCTCATTTGTAGGAGCAGGCGGTATGTTGACCCCCTAGCTTCATGTGGCCTATCCCCCTTGATCTCGAAAATCCTCGACAGCAATTCAAGTACAAGGATAATAGGCCAAGGCCAAACTGAGATGTACGGCATCGCAAAGGAAACAATCATGAACGTTTCGTGAACTGCAAAAAGCCACTATTCATTCATTTCACGCCACACTTTCCTCTAGGTTCTCAATAACTGGCTAAAAGCAATTAAAATGATTAGTTCCTGATCACCCTGTCAGAGAAGAAACACTCTCTTTTAAAGGCAGTGTTTCAAACTAATACAATCTTGTTCAATGTACAAGAATAACACAATGTTCTTTTTGCTTTCTTACCATAACATGTACTTACGTTGTAAAGAGAAATATTGTAATGCTTCAGCGGAAAGTGACGATTTTTCGTCAGAAAAAACTCGTATTGCGGGGCCCTGATGATATCGAAAAAGAAGATATAGTTTGTTCCTAAATCTAGTAAGATACTTATTCTAACTCTAGTTAGTAACTCTAGTTGTGTGGTGAATATCTACGTTTTGTGGACACTTGATACCGAAAAATTGGTTTACCTCAAAATATCTTTCTGCCCGTCGGGGTAAACGCTAGCGCATAAAACTTTCATATAGTTTTCTCCAAAATAGATATTCCCCGGTCGATTTGGACGAAATCGAGGCCCTACGAATTTGAAATATTTGATTTTTGTACTTTACATAAAGCCTTAACATTTTCTAAATTTTCTCAAAAATTTCACCAAACTTTTTGAATAAATTTTTCCTCGGATAGAGCAAAAATGCTTACAAAAGTGTCGCAGTTATCATTTTCGTTGTTCTAAGTTTTCGAAAATTGCAAAGTTCAGAATTTTTTCGGTGGCATCCTACAACTACAATATTGAAGATTTTTTAATGAAATCTGTTCTAAAAAATAGATTTTTAAATGAGGTCAGGTACCGTTTTTCGAAAACAAGTAGTTTTTGCGTAATTTTGCATGAAATATAGGCAGTTTTTAAACAAATATTTTTTTCAAAAGTGTCTCCAATTTTTAAATATTTTTTTAAATGGAGTAACGCACGCTTATGAAAATCGCACAAGCCACATTTTTGATGAATTCTCTGTATTTTCAAAAATTGTACAAATTTAACATTGCAAAAGTACAATATTGATAATAGATTTTTTTCGCTAAATGAAATCTGTTTTAAAAATTAGATCTTTAAATAAGGCAATGAACAGTTTTCTTGAAAATATGAGTAGTGTTCGCATAATTTTGTGCTTAAATTAAAGACGATTTACATTTTTTCTCAAAAACGGCTACAGTTTTCTTCTTTAAATTTCTTTCTTCTGATAGAGCAAAGGTCACTTAAAAAATGGTGCAGGGTCCATTTTCCTTGAACCCTCTCATTTTCCCAAACTGCAAAAGCTAGGCATAATGCAAGAAAGCATGTGCTGTTGTAGAGCAACTAGTTTTGGATATATTTTATAGTATGAAAATGTCATGTCTTTCCTTCAGTCTACGAGAAGCCAATCCAATTAGTCAGAAGTCGATGGTTTGTGCTTTTCAAAATGTGAACTCTTCCTGTGAAAAGAATATGAACTTACCACGTAGAGTACGTTTTTTGCAATTGCTGTTGGGAAAACTTGGAAGTTTGTAAACAAGTTCACATCACAAATCCTTCATTCACACTTAAAAAAATAGTTATTTGTCGTTTGTAAGAGTTCTACTCACGAACAGGGCCCTCTGATACAGCCATACTATTGTAAGTTGATCCTTTTAATAATCTGAGAATTGAATTAAATACGCAACATCTGATCCTATTATTACAAAAAACGACTGAGTAAATCACTTCGAATTTAATGTGAACTGAAACTTGAGTAAACAAGCGACGGGACGACAGTTCGTCCGGTCGCTTGTTGCGAAGCAGGGGTCGGAGTAAATCACTTCGAATTTTGTATGGTTAATATTTTGTAAGAGTAATCATTTTCATTAAAAAGAGAATTTTATATTCGTCGTTGAACATGTTTAGAGGAGGAATCATTTGTTTTGTTTTCCAAATTAGAGAAATTATTGGCGAAGTGGGCCTGAGAAATATCCTTTGTGTGTGTATTGATATTTTAAAAATTTTTAAAGAAATCATTTTGCAACGTCCAATTGATCATACAAAACGTATATAGCGTTCAGATTCATCTTGCGTGTGTGAGGACAGACGTGTGATCATGTGAAACGACATAGTAAAACGACGCTGAGGGAACGTCATGGCATTGCTTTCGCCGTTCGCGAGGAATAGTCTATTTGCAGCTGCGGGCAAAGGCACTGATAGGCACCGAGCGAAACCAAAAACAATCGTCTTCTGATAAACGGTGTACCTTTGCATTTTTTCCATATTTTTGGTCGTTATTTATGATAATTTTATACGATTAATGTAACATCTAGAAAGATGCAGAGAGGGAGACATAGATCGGCTCACTTAAGCGAAAGGCCAGAGTTTTCTTTTAAATGAAATTGATGAAGACCAATGCTTACAGGGAAACAGGATGGAAATAAATGATAGCCCACCTGTCAAAAGCGGTCGAGGTCATGGGCGTAGTGCTTTGAGTTGGAACGCCTCACCTCGCCACACAATAACTTGGCTTTCTTACTTTACTTAAATAGAAGAAAGAAAAACTATCTGTGCCTAAATTTTCCAACCATATGAGAAATCATTAAAAAAATACGTTCACAAAATTTTGCCTTTTCTAAACCCTTTCCATTTTTGTAACATTTCATAACATTTGCAACCTCCCACTGAGATGAACTTCACATTTCAACCTCCCTTCTCACGTTTTCTGAAAATAGTGGGTTGTATTACATCCGCCTTTATTTCTCAATTTTAATGCCAACACTCTATGATATTTTAAACTATAATTTTGAATCAACAAGTCTTCTTTACGCAATATTATATCTACAACATTATTATAATGTTAACAAATGAAACTCATAGTCAACGACCCAGCAGAAAACAAAATGACCTCACTATCACGACACTTACACTAACTTACTCTTTCCCTGCGTCCAGTTAATGAACATTTGCGTCTTTTGGGGCGCGTAGGCAATTCGACATAACCTATAAACAACTTCACTACTTCAATACAACCGAGCAAAACCCACTATGCGAATGTTCTCTACAAACTACACTACAAAAGCAAATACATGCAAACTGTCAACACCACAATGCAATTATTACACTGAAACAAAACCTTGACGAATTGTAAATAAATTTCAACAACCAAAACAAAACATCAAGCAGCGCCACCATGAAGCAGCGTGGACTCACATATATCGACTCATATATATCGAATTTGAAACAGCCATCCTTTGGAAGAAAACAATTGACTTTTGATAAGCGTACCATTAAAGAATGATTTAATTAGTTAATTAATTTACACCGTAAATGTTGGTGAATCAACACAAACAATATCTGATAACACATCTAGGGATCACATTCTTTCATTTAAATGAAAAAATACTACAATCGGTTCAGTAGAAGCTCTAAACGAAGACATGGTAGAATACCTTTTTTTTAATGTATGAATTGTTAATGCCGTAATATGAATTAGTGTTTTTTTCACTTTTTCGAACCCGCAAGCTGTTCTTTTAAAATATCTTATGAAAAAGGATTAACTTAATAATGTTTAAAATCACAACAAAAAATCATAATAACAAATATAAGAGAATAACACTGTTGTGTTACACAAATTACATAATTTAGAAATGATGAAAATCTATTGTTATTTCTTTCTTTAACACGCATTTATGAAGTTCAATTTTTCAAATGAACGCCTCGCTCACCCTCAACCTACGGTGTGACTCGACTACGATGCCTTAAAGATAAACTACAAGCTTAGATTTTTCCTTGTAAGTGTCAGGTAAAATCCACCTTGGTTTATTACGATGGAAAGTTCTTCACTTTAGTACATCAGAACCCTTTGAGGTACATATGCTACGACCCACCCCTCCGCCGGCTAGCTCAGAATGGGTTTTCAAGGTGGGCGCAAAATAAAAAAATACAATTAGAATAGCGGGGATCAGGGTCATGTGGGCCGTTGTGGATTGAATGCACTTACACAGAAACTCAAGTCGAATCACTTTCCACTTACTTAAGTATATTCTAATTAAATTGCTGTTACAGTAAATGAACATAAAACACTTTACATATACAAGAATTTTGTCTTGCTGAAAAAAGAAAACAACTTACACTCTTAATAATTAACTACACTGTTTCCTTTCTCTCATTTAAATCAATTTCAAAGAATACTTAAAACTTTGCCTAATCATTCCAGTCGTAAATTTCCTAGTTGCAACTTTACAATTAGCTAAGTTTTTCTTGAAAGAAAAGATTGATTCTATTTTTCACAGAATATCGGTATAAAGAACCTGTACTAATACTTTCTTTCCGAAACAAATTATTCCTTCTAATATCTACAAATTGTTCAAGTTGGCACGACCTTACTGTGTCTTCTCACGGCGTAGAGAAATCTGCGGCGTCGACTCTTCCAATCGCTCGATGTCCTTGTCCTTGCAGCTCGGTCGGGAGCAAAGCCGCCCCTCTGCAGAACCGCACGGTCGCCCCTTTCCAGTACCGTTGTTCAACTCACGATGTGGCCTCCGTCTCGTTTTCCGTTGATACTCTTTTCGTATTCTTTTATAGAATGTAACTAGCTTTTAATTCCATATTTAAAAGAATCTACAATACGACAACTGAGTCTATTGTATAAGAAGAATAAATATAAAAATAAAAAAAACTGCAAAGAAAAGAAATGAATGGCCTCGTTAGTTTCATGCTATTCACACTCCTCTCTCTTACAAAGATTTTAAATGCGTCACTTATACTTTCATCCTTTTCCTGATGAATTGTTTTAATGCATTGTAATATGATAATTACCTCCTCGAATGTCTTGAAGAGTTTTTATCGTAGATGCAGTCCTGAAGTCCGTAGCAGTACGAGGTGCCGCCTTCTCGTGATCGGTAGGTCCTCACTCTCCAGCTGTTACTTCAGAAAAGAAAGCTTTCTTTCTCCCGACTACCGGTGTCGCATACTCTACCGAGACGCTCTCTTACGGATATAGTTCGTAGTTTCCATTTTCGGATTGTATTCATGCGCGTTGGCGCGCGTTCAAACAGCTTATCTTATTCTTGAATATTGATGTGCTCCGTTTTCCGAGACCTCGGCAAAACGGATGGTCACAATGCATTCACGAGGAAATTATATTTGATGGCTTCAGACAATTTTGAAAGACCTCTCCTGCCTTGGACTGTCACGTGGTAGAATGCGAACCTCCCTCCCACGCTCAACGGCGGTCACGTGACGGTAAGACAGCAGGTATAAAATGGAGCCAACTAGCTCACGCGGCGGGTTTTGTTTCTGGGAACCTCGCGCTGTGTGCAAAATTAACGCCCAGGCTGGAGCGTTTCGTGCGTTGCACGGGTGACAAGGTGGCAGGAGTGGCGCGGTGAAAGCGTTCACTGGAGGCGAGGCCTCAAAAGACTATGTGGAGTATCCACAGTCGGGCGGTTAGGAAATACCGAAAAGTGTGCAGTTACGAAGCAGTAATGTAATTATTGTACATACTTTGTAAAATAAACTTGTACATACTTTCAAGGGTCTGTGTGCTTTTATCAATGACACCACAATACCTTAACATACTGGGGAGTGAACTGCTCTATCTGGAACGGCTTCCCATGTAAAGCATTCGTATCGAATTTCATGGAAGCAGTGACGAGGCTTCAGAAGGCGCATTTAAAGCCGTCTCAGAAGATAGCATTACTTCACACCTACATAATACCACATTACTTCTACCAATTAATTTTACCGATGCCATTTATGTCGATGCTCAGGGAAGCGGACTATCAAATCAGAGTGTCAGTCAAACATTTCCTACACCTGCATATGAGTACTGCAGATGGCTTATTCTACCTGACCAAGGAGGACTGGGATTGCTGCGGCTCGCCCAATACGTTCCTAGGGTAGTGCTGAACATAAGATTACGATTAGAACTAGAGATACAACATAATAGCACAGATTTTCTCGTAGCGAATTTTTCTAATTTCCTTGGTGTGGACTGGCTGGAAGGTCCCTCTCCATTCTGAGGCCAGATGCATCTATCGTCATCGAAAGTACATTTTCTTGACATTTTCTCAACTTTTCAGTTTCTTAATAGTAGAAAAGAAATATAACTTCAAGAATATTAAAGAAGAGTAAAACCTCGTCAAAAATAGAAATTTTAATTGAAAATTTTGTAGCCGTTTTTAAGAAAATGGCGATTAAGCGTTACTGTAAATGCGAAATTTGAAGTACTTTTCACAAGAATCCATTGAATTTTCGAAAAACTTCATTTGATGTCATTTGAAGCACTTCCACTCACAAATGTAATCATGTATACAAATCGATGGAAATATGCGTATAAAGGCGTGAGAGATATTTCAAAAAAATTACATTTGTGTAAGTTTTGAAAAAACAAACGAATACACCAAATTAACGTTACGTCATATAAAACAGTGTAATTAGCACTATCCATTAGAAAAATTTGAAGCCATTTTTGAGAAAATGGCGTTTGAGCGTTTCTGAAAATTCGGAATTTTAAGCTCATTTTTACAGATAACTGTTAAATTTTCGAGAAGCTTTATTTGACATTATTTAAAGCACATGTACTTATAAATATAATAATGTGAAGAAATCATCTCTAATGTAAATATTACCGACGTGAGAGAAGTCAAAAAAATCACACATTTGGAATTTTTGAAAAACAAAAGGATAGAGCAATATGGCGTTTATGTTATCGGATAGAGTGCATTTGGTACTACCCCTACCAAAAATTTAAAGAAAAAATTTGTAGCCGTTTTTCAGAAAATCTTCTTTATGTAATTTTTTAAAATTGCAAATAGTTCACGCTCTATTGCGCGAAAACTATTTAACTTTTCAAAAAAGTCTACAGTTTCTCTACAGTCAAAAAGTCTTAATGAAATAATTATAAATGGGCAGCAAATTTCAATTGAAGAAAAAATCTGTCTTCAATTTTATAGTTGTAGGAAGACGTAGAAAAAATTCATTTTTTGCAATTTTCGAAAATTCAGAGTTAACCGCGAAAATCGGGATCTATACCACCTTTATAAGCGTATTTTACTCTATACTAACAAGAAATTTAAAGAAAAAAATTTTGAGCCGTTTTTGAGAAGTACCTTCAAATATTAAAGAAAGTTTTTCAAAATTCCAAAGCTTCAACTAGAGCCGCGTCGACTGGTCTTCCGTCAATATGGAAAAGATTGTACACGGTTTAGGCGCTAGTAGTGTTTACAGACGGACATGCGGACAGATAGACGGACGGACGAACGGACGGACGGACGTTTTGAAAAAAACACTTTTTCGGTATCAGGGGACCCCAAAAGTGTATTTTCGTTGAAATCTCGAAATCGATTTTCCACAGCATTACATAACTTTCTCTATACTACGTATATTACTCCCTATGTAGTACGTATGTATATGAGAAAGTAAAAATCTACAAACCCCATTTGCAGATGGCTGAGCTCCTGACCGAGTTTCTACCAACGGACATTTAAAACTGCCAAAACCCTGAGACTCAACTGACCCCTACTCCTAAACAAGATTTAAGACCTTATAAGAAATGCGCCGCTGACGAGGTAGCCGCCTGGGAAAAGCTGGGATCCCAAGAGAGTGCGGTTTAGACACATATCGATCCGATAGGAAATGCCTTTTTGAAAGATTGTAATCTTCATAAACCAGGGTTTTTATCACTGCACTCCAATTGAGATGTAATACCGCTGCCAATAAAAGTACTCTTAGTAGAGGAATGTACAAGTATACTGCAGAGGATGTATACTGCAGGGTGTGCAATACAGCCGTAGAAACCACAAATCCCATCCTCGGTCAGTGCAGTTTTACGAAACCAGCAAGAATAAACCGCCATGACGAGATAAAGAACCGAAGATGAGAGGGGAAGATGCTCTGTGGAAAAGCAGTGGAAAAGTGCTGTGTGGTGTCCACGGAAGCCACTTTCTCCGTTGCCGAAGGTGTTAGACTCAAACCTGATCTGGTAATGAAAAGCCGGGAAGGGGTCCACAAGGCCGATGTGACTGTTCGCCACGAGGATGGGTCTAGCCTTCTAAAAGCAGGGGAGGAAAAAGTGGTAAAGTACCCACCAGTAATTCCCCTGGAAGCCCCACTTCCTGGAGTGCCCAACGCTAGAATCCTGCCAGTGGTGGTTGGAACATCTGGGGCTATGCCACGATCCACAGTCAGTGCCCTCAAGACGTTGGGGATCATGTCTCGAGGCGATCTACTGACTATCTCGCTAATTGCTCTCAGAAGCTCTATTAAGGTCTACACGCAAATTGTAAATTATGATGGAGCAATTTAGCATTGCTGGTAGTAAGTGCAGAAAAAGAACTTCTTGGTCCCGTGGGGAAGGTTAGGGAACCCAGGGGATCCTGAAATGCCTAGGATATACCTAGTTACCACGACTTTAAGTGGGAAGTGTATGCAACTTAATGTAGCATATAGAAAATTGTTTAGTCAGAATTCACGTTTTGTAGGTGGTTGCCACCTAAAAATTTGTTTACGGCAAAACGTTTGTCTCCGTTCGTCCGTCCATCTGCCTGTAATTGGACAAGCGCTTAAATCGTTCACACGATTCTCTCTAAAATTGATATTCTCGAATCGATTTGGCCAAACTCCAGGCCCTGTGAATTTTATTTTATGTATTATTATCATAATCAATTATGATGATTGACTATCATAATATTTATATTTTGATTTTGGGGAATGGTCTACAAGAAGTCACAAAAACATTTTCAAAATTTTCTGAAAAATAGGTGAATTAATTCTCTGAAATTTTAAAAATTGGAAATGTGATTTTTCACTTTGCGTTTAAAGCGTCAGGAAGGTTGTTTTATCTCCGCTAAGTGTAGGGGGAGAGGTGGAAAGGAAAGAAGCCTAAGTTACGTTTTTTCTTCCTTTTCGAAAATATCTAGAAAGGAAAGACGGAAAGGTGTTCAAATGCACGACAGAAATGTTATTACCTCAAGATACCCTTATTTACTACTTATATTACTTACATTTCTAGATATTTTCATGAACAGTATAGAAATTTCCTATTCTTTCTCATGATTCCACTACACAAATGTTCGTTTTGCAGAACGGTTTTAATCTGTGAGAAGCCGTGTACGTCCCAACAATTGATAAAATCTTTTACTTTTTGTATCGGCAGTGATATTGGCTGTGTTAATGTTTGATAATAAACATTGATTATTTTCTAAATATATATCTTCACACACTAAAAAGTTAAGATTTTGAGGTATGTCATTTTTCACACCAACGATATTGCATAATGAAAGGCGGTGAAGGGAGTAAAATGAAACGGAGCGTAAAAATAGCATTAATCTACGAATGATAGAAAATGAAGGACTGTCAGAGGCAAAGAGATAATTTTTTTTCAGTAGCTACCCGAGTGGAAGCTTTCAAACGAGACGTAGACCCGAAACTTCAAACCATTCCTATCGTATTGGTATACGAGTGCAACAGACTACCCACACTCCCACTTCGGCAACCTTATGTACTTCTTAAATGTTGAAAAGATGATACAAACTTTTTGCTATTACTTTGTAAGGAGTAACAATGGGCATTAGTTAAATTGACCCATTTTAGTACAAATTAATACTGAATAACAATGAATTATGAATATGTAATGAGTATAAAATGTATAAGAGCTATATTGTATTTATATTATATTTGTAGCGTGTATTTTTGTTTAAAGTACGTCAACATTGACTGCGGGACCAGCTTATTTCTGGAGAGCTTCTTTGCTTCCTCACGCTGCAGAAAAAGATAAAGACTGATGTCGCAATGTGAAGTGTGCTCCGGTCTAACATATTTTAAGAAATGAAATTCTAAGAAAAATGAGCAGTTGTTGAAAGTACTCCACTTTGTTCAGCAGGAATATTGTAATGTATGGATACATATTGTACATGTATATTGTTACACAAATATTGATAATTCTCAGTGTTTTGGCTGTTAAAACAGCCAAATGTCCGTTGGTAGAAACTCGGTCAGGAGTTCAGCCATCTGCAAATGGGATCTGTAGATTTTTACTTTCTCGTATACATACGTACTACATACGGAGTAATATACCCACCTTATTACTACTATACACCCTGCATAGACACAAGGAATGTAAAAACAGACTTTAAGAGACCAATAATGACAAGATAGCTTAAAATTCCCACATGTGGATACTCAAGCATTACATCTGGTCCAAAAACAAGCGTCCATCTGGTCTAAAAATATCGGTACCCCAAAGCCGTGGCGCCTAGGCTGTCACCTCTCAGGTATGCGAGACTTCCACTCCTCCTCCCACGCAGGGCCGCCAACGTGACGCTACAGTATGATCGTTACTGACCAGAGGAATTCTCTCCCCCAACCTTCCCAGACAGGGGTCTTCAATGAATCAGGATCGTTCAAAGGTTGTAATTTGGAATGATGAACACTTTGCGACTTCAATGTGTTTCCGAGGGCCCCAAGATATTCCACCAGAATATAAACCAATACTTGAGCTCCTTCTTATGCTAACAGCGCCAGATCATCAGCAAATGCTAACACGGACCCACTCCTTTCCAATAGTGGGTATCCTGACATATTATCCAATTTCTTAAGCAAGCCCTCCATAATGAGATTAAAAAGGAGTGGGGACAAGGGGTCCCCCTGTTTTACTCCTGTACGAATTGGCACCTCAATTCTTTTTGAGGGGTGTCGAATGACGGTGTAAGTCCATTACCAAATTGGTAAAGGCGTCGGGGATCCCTTTCTTGGACAGAGCCCACCGAATCGCCGCGTGAGGAACAGTGTCAAATGCTATGGATATGTCTAGCACAGCGCTGACACCACCCTCTGCTTTTTTCACGTCACTGACTGCTTCGTGAAGAATTAGAACATTGTCGAAACAGCCAGGTTCAGGGATAAACCATTGTTGGCGTGGATTGAACTTCACCACGGATCGAATGCGTTTGTCCATAATGCCCCAATGATTCTGCACAGGGAACTAATTGTGAAGGAGCGATAGTTAGTGACAAACTTAATATCCTTACCCTCTTTTGGTGAAGGATGGTGCGATTTGCTTTCCACCCAGAAGGCACAAAGCCCCTGCATAAAATTTGGGTGTGCAATAGGGGCAATATTTCAACTTTTGCTCACCAGGAGCGGTAGCTCAGTGCATCAACTGATGTCTCTGACCGGAAGGTCCTAGGTTCGAGTCCTGACGGCAGGATAGGCTTTTCAGCTAGGTCGAATTCAGTCGCTGTCTGGAAGAGAATTCTAGCGGCCGGCTGCTCTGATCGGTAGTTTTCCTGGTTTCTCTGATCAACACCAGGCGAATGCCGGAGCTGTACCCTAACGGACCACGGACCGCGCGTGCGCGATCTTTCCTTCCTCTTCCTTGTCTTATCCTCTCCCCTTACACATACACACACACACTTGCACTAACATGGACTACACTACCACATATTCCGGGACACCGGTCGGGAGCTTAGAGCTTGTCCCGGCTGGGGCGGTGCCCCGCTGGTGGGAGAGACCTGGTTAGGAGGAAACCCCACTAGCCGACGGTAGGTCGGCGCCGGATCTCGCCATCCAGCGGGAGAAGATCACTGCCATCTCCCGAGAAAAAGAACATGCACTACACTAACTGGACTAATGACCAAAGCAGTTGACACGCCCGGAAACACGAAGAAATCAATCAACTTTTGCTCCCGAAGATATATTGCTAATTTTTATCTTATCCTGGAGCCGTGGCATTTTTCATCCCAGTCATACGACTTTTAATTTCGACAACTTGCACTGCGTATATAATTGTGTCTGGGTCCATTTCAGGTGTCGACAATTTATCATCCTCTCTTAATTCGGAAAGCCGAATCGGGGGCGTATTATCCCAAATGGATTTGTACAGGTCATTAAGCACATTCCTGTTAAGGATGAGTAATTTACTACTTGTAGTAAGCATTTTCCACTTTTTTCGATATCAGGGACCCACAATAGGAGTTTTCTGTCGAATAATGGCAACTTTTTGCTGCAACTTTACAATAGTTGAGACCGGGGCTGATTGGAACCAGTTGTTCGTTTGTTTTTCATTGGTGGGGTTGGTTGGCATAGGCCTTGGGGTAGGTTGACACACTACTTCTATGAAAGTGTGTTGTAATAAATCAAATTCAAAAACTTTTCAATATTTTTCAATGTTCTTATACTCAAATGAATGTAATTGTGTTTACCACCGTTTGCTTTTGCGGAACAGCCTCACATTGGCAACTCCGGAAGTCCTTACTAGATGCAAAATAATTTTTTAAATCCTGCATTTTAATGTGATTTAATCAGTCGTTTACCCCTTTTTAATAAAAAATACTTCTATGTTTGTTTTGGGGAAATTTGAATTAGTAACCTTAATTGTTTCAAGTCTCGTTCTAAAGAGGACTTAAACTTGTTAGTTACGAATAAAAAAGCCTTTTGAAGAAATAAATTAACGATATCTCTTTAGGAAAGTGAACATAATCAGTTGAAAATAAAATGTTAGCGCCGTTTCATATCCGCTATGTACAAGTCGTCCTTATCGTAAGTGGAACGAAAGGGGGGGAATCTTTTCTCTTGAGGCGCTCCCCCCCCCCCTCTGCTCCCTCCATGACGAACGGACTGGGAGAGGTAGCGTAGTGCATCAACTGATGTCACTGCAGAGCCTCTGACTGCGAGGTTCTAGGTTGGAGTCTCGACAATGGCAAGATTTTTGACACTAGCTTGTCAGCTAGGCCGAATTCAGTCGCTGTCTGGAGGAGAATTCTAGCAGCCGGCTGCTCTGATCGGTAATTTTCTGTGGCTTCTCCGATGAATACCAGGCGAATGCCGAAGCAGTACCCTAATAAACGGACCCCAGAACAGACGATCTTTCCTTCCTCTCCCTTGTCCTACCTCCTCCCCTTACTTACACTCTCTTACATTGCAGCCACTACACTGCCACACATTGTTGGTCCTGTTTAACTTGCTCCGGCTGAGGCGATGCCTCGCTGGGGGAGGTACCTGGAGGGGAAATCTCCCGCAAGTAGGCTGGCGCCGAATCCCGCCATCCATCGGGCAAAGAACACCACCATCCTTCGAGGTTATCATTCACTACACTTACGGGACTTTAACCACATTCGTTGGCGTGCCTGGAACATTTAGTAATCAATCAACCAAACTGACGGCACGCTGTTGCGGTTCCTAGTCCAAATGTATAGTCGGCCTCACTTGTGCCGCCCGCTCGGTCACGGGCAGCGGGAGAGCCCACACGGGGTGTTGCCGTGAAGTGGTCATATGTCCGCCCAATTCACGGCCCCTGTGTTTCCGTGCAGTGGGTCGGCACACGGGCTCATTGCACAGCCACTAACTAGAAATACAATGAAAAGTCAGTACTTTTTGTAAACATATTCCTGCTTGTCAAAATATGCCAGAAATGACACGAAATTTTATCTTATCAAAATGGTTAGTAGTAGGGAAATGCCACCAATAGTGGCCACTTTAAACACAAACTTTACAAATAAAGGAATAACTGCTACCCATTGACATCAAACCTGCAGATCGTGGTATGCCTTCTAGTGGTCAGGATTAGAATAAAGGTAATTTATTTCTTTTCCATTATTTTATATTTAAATAATAAGCTGAAAACATCTACTGAATATTGGCATTGCAATAATGTAACATAAAGGGCTCTTTCTTGGACTATTTTAGTCTCAGAGACGTTCAGGAGTATAATGTCAATTGATCATTATTTGGTCAATTATCTTACAACTACCAAACTTTTGCTATTTTTAAGTGTCCACTTCTAGAAAAAATCTTAATTGGGAAATAAATTAATAAAAATCTAGAACAGATTATTAATTGACCATTTTAGGGAAGAGATTTATTCAGAAAGAGGTACTTTAATTGCCCATTGAGTTCCTCATGAGTATAATTGGCATAAATCATTGGAAAAGTTTGAAGAAAAAACCTGGAACCATTTTCAAGGAAATGGCGTTTGAACTTTTCTGAAAATGCGGAATTTTTAGCTCATTTTCACAGAAAACTGTTGAGTTTTCCAGAAACTTTATTAGACATTATTTCAAGCACATGTACTCCTCAAAAAAATAGCTTAAAGAAATCGTCGCCTATAATGTGAATATTACCGACGTGAGAGACAAGTCAAAAAAATTACATTTTTGTAATTATTGAAAAAACAAAAGAATAGAGCTATATGGCGTTTATGTTATCGTACATTGGCACTAACCCAAAATTTTACCAAAATTTTAAACAAAAAGTTTCGTGCCTTTTGTGAGAAAATCTTGTTATAGTTATTTTTTAAAATTGCATTTATTTCATGCACTATTGCACGAAGACTACTAAAATTTTCAAAAAGCTTTTTATGACCTAAATGAAATAACTATTATGGATAACACACTTCATTTGAAGGAAAAATCTGTGTCTTCAATTTTATAGTTGTAGTAAGACGCCGAAAAAACTTGAAACTTTCGCAATTTTCGAAAATTCAGATTTAACCGTGAAAATCGGACCTACACCACCTTTATAAGTGTATTTTACTATATTCATACAAAAAATTTACGGAAAAAATTTGGACAGAGGATTCTTCAATTTGGAAAAGATAGTATGAATGGTTTAGGCGCTAGTAGTGTTCACAGACGGACGGACAGACTGACAAACGAACGGATAGACAGACAGACAGACAGACAGACAGACAGACAGACGGACGGACAGACGGACAGACGGACAGACGGACAGACGGACAGACGGACAGACCGACAGACCGACAGACGGACAGACGGACAGATGGACAGACGGACAGACGGACAGACGGACACGCGGACAGACGGACAGACGGACAGACGTTTTGAAAAAAAACATTTTTTCGGTATCAGGGGACCCCAAGGCGTGTATTTTCGTTGAAATCTCGCAATCGATTTTCCGCAGCTTTACATAACTCTCTATACTACGTATATTACTCCCGTGTATACGTATGTATACGAGAAAGTAACTCTCTAGTTGCTACAGAATGGCACAGACTTTCTCGTACCAAATATTTTTAATTTCCTTGGTGTGGCCTGACTTTAAGGTCTCTTGCTCCATTCTCTGGCCAGCTGCCATCTATCGTCACCCAAAGTGCATTTTTTGACAATTTCTCAACATTTTACTTTCCTAGAAAAACTACCGAATAAATACTTCAAGAATATTAAAGAAAAGTAGAAACTCGTCCTAAATAGAAGAGTCCATTGAGAAATTCGTTGCCGTTTTTGAGCAAAAGGCAATTAAGCTTTGCAGTAAATGCGAAAATTGAAGGGTTTTTTTTCTCGGAAATCTATTGAGTTTTCGAAAAAGATAAATTGAAGTCATTTGAACCACTTCTACATTACAAATGTAATCATGTATACAAATTGATGGGAATTCCAATATTAACGGCGTGCGAGATATTTAAAAAAAATTATATTTGTAAAACTTGTAATTTTTGAAAAAACAAAAGAATACACCAAAATGAAGTTTACGTCATATAAAACAGTGCAATTAGCATTATCCATTGCAAAACTTTGAAGAAAAACTTTAGAGCCATTTTTGAGAAAATGGAGTCTATGTGGTTCTGAAAATGCGGAGTTTTGAGCTAATTTTTATAGGAAACTGATTTGTTCTCGAGAAACGTTATTTTATTTTGTTTAAAGCGAATGTACTCATAAATACAATAACGAGAAGAAATCGCCTCTAAAGTTAATATTACCGACGTGAGAGACAGGTCAAAAAAATTTATTTTTTGGAATTTTTGAAAAAACAAATGAATAGAGCAATCTGGCGTTTATGTCATCAAATAGGGTGCATTTGGTAGAAATCTTCCAAAAATTTAAAGAAAGAATTTGGAGCCGTTTTTGAAAAAGTCTTGGTTTTTGTATTTTTTTAAAATTGCAAACATTTTACGCTCTATTGCAGGGAAACTAATATTTTCGAAAAAATGTACATGATCTTTATGATACAACTATTTATGGACCACAAATTTTGTTTGAAGGAAAATTCTCTATCATCCATTTCATAGTTGTAGGAAGACGTCGGAAAAAATTCAAACTTTAGCAATTTTCGAAACTTCAGAGTTAACGTGCAAATCGGACCAATGCCACCCTTATAAGCATATTTTACTCTATTCTTACAAGAAATTTAAAGAAAAAGTTTGGAGGGGTTTTTGAGAAAATTTTGAAAATATTCGGGGGATTTCATGTAAAGTACCCCCAAATATTAAAGAATGTTTTTCAAAATTTCAAAGCTTCAACTAGAGCCAGATCGACTGTTCTTTCTTCAATATGGAAAAGATTGTTCACGGTTTATTCGCTAGCAGTGTTTACAGACGGACTGACGGACTGACGGACGGCAGACGGACGTTTTGAAAGAAAAAAACACTTTTTCGGTATCATGGGACCCCAAAACGTGTATTTCCGTTAAAATCTCGAAATCGATTTCCACAGCATTACATAGCTTTCTCTATACTACGTATATTACTCTGTATGAAGTACGTATGTATACGAGAAAGTAAAATTGATACGCGAAAACCCAGTGCTTGCTGATAGATTCCAAATAACGAGAGAGACGCTAAATCTTTCTTTCCAAGTATGACAGATGACACTAAATGAACATCGAAAATTTACACTTCAAGGTCGAAAATATATTTGAGATCCCTGTTCCACTGTCATTGCTCTAATCACCTTGAGACTACTGTGGAAAGTTGATTCAGTGTTGATGGACACATGACAAAATAACTAGGAAGTACGTGTCCGATCTAGGAACCTGATTGGTAGCGAGCCCCGGTCTCTTCTACTTTATCTTTACTACGTTAGTACGTAGTATGCAAGAAAGTGTAAATGGTGTGACTCCGTCCGCAACGCAGCGCTTTCATCCAGCGTGTGTGGGCGTGCGTGTGTGTTGCAGAAGCGGCGCCAGCGAGCAAACCCTTCTCGTCGGCCAAGCGGAAGAAGGAGGCGGCCGGCGGGAAGGGCGGCGGCGGCGGGGCCGGCGGGGCCGGCGGCGGCGGCGGCGGCGGCGCGGGCGGCGCGGGTGGCGCGGGCGCGCTGGGCGCGGGGGCGGCGGAGGGCGTGGCCCTGGCGGACGCCGCCGCGGGCGACACGGAGCGCAAACGCAAGAAGGCACGCACCACCTTCACGGGCCGCCAGATCTTCGAGCTGGAGAAGCAGTTCGAGCTGAAGAAGTACCTGTCGTCGTCAGAGCGGGCGGAGATGGCCAAGCTCTTGAACGTCACGGAGACCCAGGTACGTCCCTTTGCCAGCCCCTCACGCATACCTTCACCTACTTGCCGCCTTCAAAAGGAATATGCATCGACCAGAACTTGCTAAACATCCCGTTCACTTCACTTTCTTTCTGGAAGTGTCTCAACGCACATTTTGTAGTGTCTGTTTTCACTGCATTAAAATCACCATTCTTTTGGACAAATTCCGCTATTCTTTTCTAATAATCCCTTCGTGTATAACACGCTAAGGAATGAGTGTGGTTTTGTTGCATTTATATGCAACGCCAGCACATACTTTCTCGTATTATTCGTAATGGTTCCTTAACACTATTGTGTTGCTCCTATTAGCATTCCAGGCATCACTTCAGACACTCACATGATGTAGCTCCAAATTATAAGAAAACTACTAATACTTTGCAAACACTGTTAATGAAATGATATAAGAAAGAAATTACTAGCTTCAGTATTGAACTTTTAGGACCTGTTTGAAAAAAATCAAATCTGTCACCATAAGCATCAAAATTACTCCAAAACTACCAATAGTTTGAACAAAGTATACTGGAAATGATTTGAAGATCTAAAATTGAAAAATAGAAGGTTCATTAACAAAGAAGTCTCCAGCTTCAATATGGAAGGTGTAAGTCAGATTAGAAAAACTGAACTTTTGCAATTTTAGAAATTCCAATGTTTTGTCAGACCTATTAAGCATTGCTCTCTTCGACAAAAAATAAACAATACAGTGCAGCTGTGTTGTTTATGTATTTTTTCATTTCTCACTTTACGAAGTTCTTCGTAAGAAGGGAAAGTTATGTAATCGTGCACCGGAAAACGGCCAATTTTGAGCAGAAAATCTGTTTTTGTCGGGCTCTGGTAACGAAAAAGTGGATAAATCCTGTTCCGAAATTTAGAAAAAAAAATCCTCTATCACGTGGTGTAGTCAGAATCCATTTTTGTTGGTTCTTGATACCCAAAAAATAAATTGACCGCAAAACGTCAGTCCGTCTGTGGTCAACGCTAGCGTCTAAACCGTTCAGCTGATTTTCTTCAAAATTGATACTCCCCAATCGATCTGAATGATCTCGTGGCGTTGGGAATTTCAAACGGATACTTTGATTTTTGAGGGTATTTCACATGAAGTTTCAAAAATATTTTCAATTATTTCTCAAAGAAACAGCACCTAAATTTTGGATCAAAAATTGTTTTCAGATAGCATAAAGAACGCCGAAAAAAAATTAGCTGGTTGAAAACACTTTTGCTGATTTATGTAGTAGTATAATATTGCGTAGCATTTAGAAACAATGCGAGGAAGTATGTGCTTTGGAAGGACCACTAGTTTAATTTGTCACGATTTCGCACAAAGTAATACGAAATCTAATTTTTAGAGATAACTGTACAGGATATTGTTTTAAGATGTAATATTTAAGAACATACGTTATTTTTAAAAACCTATCTTTAATAATACAATATCGTGAAAGGATTCGAAAAATTTTAACTTTTTCAATTTACGAAATTTCATAGATTGATTTGATGATTGATGAGTTCATAGATCAGTAAAAACTTGCACCACTTTTTTAAACATTCGAGCTATCGGGTAAGCGTGCGGTCTTTAAACAAACTTGTCGTGGTGGAGTTCAGCCGCTAACTGCAGGAGAACTCTAGCGACCGGTTGCTCTGATCGCTAGTTTTGTGTGGTTTAACGGAAAAAACACCTGGCCAATGACGGAGCAGTACCCTTACAAACGGGCCACGGACCGCGCGCGATTTGGCCTTCTTCATCCTTGCTGTCCAGCGGGAGATCGTCGCTACCGCATGCTATTAAAACATGCTCTACACTTACGGGACTAGTGACCTTCGCAATTGACGCGCCTGAAATCACTAATCAAGCAAGGAAACAATTTTAAAAAATATGTTGCAATTTCTCTGAACATTTCGAAAATATCCTAGAGGCTTCATGCAAAGTATCCCCAAACATTGATTGATTGATTGTTAGTGATTCCGGGCGCGTCAACTAGTAATGCTGATTAGTCCCGTAAGTATAGTGCGTATTTTTTCTCGAGAGGTGGCGGTCGTCTTCCCCCGCTGGATGGCCAGATCCGGCGCCGATCTATCGTCGGCTAACGGGGTTTTCTCCAGCCAGGTATTTCCCACCAGCGGGACACCGCCCCAGCCGGGACAAGTTCTTAGTCTCCGTCCGGTCTCCCGGCATGTGTGGTAGTGTAGTGCATGTTAGTAAGAATGTGTGTGAGGGGTGAGGTTAGGACAAGGAAGAGGAAGGAAAGATCACGCGCGGTCCATGGGCCGTTTGTTAGGGTACTGCTCCGGCATTCGCGTAATGTTGATCGGAGAAACCACGGAAAACTATCGTTCAGAGCAGCCGGCCTCTAGAATTATCCTCCAGACAGCGACTGAACTCACACCTAGCCGACACGCTAGTGTCAAAAATCTTCCCACCGCACACTGGTTTAATCGCGGCAAAAACCTGGCCATAATTGCAAAATTCAAAGTGCGCGTTTGGAATTCTTACTTATCAAATCTCGTTCGGAAGACATTGGAGCATACTACTTCAGCTTCAGAAATTTATTTCAATCATTTTTGTCTTCCACACGGTGTCGTAAAGTTACCGTTGCTCGAATGGCTCGAATTCGTTAATTCTTGCCAACGATATTCGTGAAATTAAAAAATCGTTTAAATTTTTTTAGGATTTTTTTGTATTTCCGAATATAAGACACTTATAGCTATAAGTTAAGTATATTTTTAAGAAAAAGTGTATAATATTTTTATATATGATGCGGTTGAATTCTAAACCATGTAGCGTAACAAAGTTAGTCGTATATATTGTAGATTATATTTTTTGTCCTGCGTAGTCCTGAGTCAATTATTATTTTTATTTATCACGTAGAATGTCTTTAATCAGAATAACACAAATTTAGCTGCACATATCTGCATCTTTTTGTGTTAAAGCGACTATACTACAATGCTACGTAGTAAGATATAACGCTAGATCGCCCCCGATGGTTTCTTCGATGCCACAGGGAATCGATTTCTTCGAATAAATTTTTTACTTCTCCTTCAGATAATTACTTTTAGAAGTAAAATTAATAATATAAATTTTTGGAGGGATTAAACAATAATAACCCAAACCACCGAGCACTTTCAGATTTTTACTGTATGTTAAGGATTCTTCTTTTCTTGACGCAACAAACAAAACTATGGGTAACTAAGGTGTAAAAGTGAATTCAATGTGGTCACCTCAAAGTATTGTTGACTAATTTTTGATTCAATTATTCATAATTAAATATTAAATAAAATATTGTTTATTCAATAAGTGCCGACGAAATTAGATCTGTATACATAGATATTGGGTTCCCAACAGATGGGTGACATTTGTTATTATATGACATTATATATATATATATATATATATATATATATATATATATATATATATATATATATGTCGAAAGGGCTTCAGATTTTTTCTTTTTTTTGTACGGATAGTGCTAAACGGACAGGATAACATGACATAAATGCCACTATCATGTCTTCTGTTGTAAAAAAAATTAATCATGAATTTTTTTAAAATGTCATATACATTATCACATTTGTGAGTACAATTGCCGCAATCAGTTTTTTATGACGTTTCTCGAAAAATATGAAGTTTTGAGTGCAAATGTGCTTCAAAATACGCACTTTCAGAAACGATAAAACGATATGTTCATAAAAAATGGTTCGAAATCTTTCAATGAAAATGTGCATTTAGTCACATTTTTTACCCTTCTATAATATTCTTATTCTTAAAAGTTCTATTAGATATCCCAAAAATTGAGAAAACGTCAAAAAATGTGTTTTGGGCGCCAGTAGATGACAGCTGAGAAGAAGGTGGAACAAAAATTAAAGAGTTCGACAAATAAGAGACGATCAATTTAACTAGTACGAGAAAATCTGTGCGATGCAGTGGAACCAGTAGTGATTTTTCACTAATAATTGAGCATCACCAGTAATAACTACATTATTATTATTATTATTATTATTATTATTCCGTATATTTTTGGACTACAAAACTCAACAGATTAACCGAATGAGCCTGTGGGTGACTTTTATACCCTCGCTATCATTTGTGGCTTGATAACACAGCTTAGATTCGGTATTACTCCTTGCCTCTTGCAATAATTCCAGGTAGTGTCAACGACTTTTTAATTCGTGGAACTCATCGTCAAGAACACATCCTGTTTCAGAATGTGTCATGTATCAGACGTCGGGTGTTGGGCGTTACATCTCAGTTGCTGTTGTGTTACAAGAGTGCGGTCGTCCTAGGTGAAATCTTTATTCGAATGCGAATCATTTGCTAATCAATTTTAGTTTCTTTCTTTTGAGTGAGTTGTTGAAATATGTTTCGGAAAGGACTCAATTCTGACAATTCTCAGAATATTGTATGATGAGAATTATGAGGTTGATGAGATTTCGGAACAAGTAGAACCATTTTATACATATTTCTACGCACATTGAGCTCAATTTTATGAGTCAGTCAGCCATTTTGAAGCCGCCATTTTGAATTTTGAAATTTCATTATGACATTTGAAATCAATGACCTTCAGAGCCCCATATGTATATTTTTATATGCATTTTTCTTTGTTTTTAAATGATTCGATCCGCCATTTTGAAGGCGCCATTTTGAATTTTGAAATTTCGTAATGATATTCTAATTCAGCGACCTCAAAAACCCCTTGATACCAATTTTTACGCAAATCCACTGACATTTGCAATAATGACCAAGTTTTAGGCCCGATTCAACCAGTGTGCACCGTCCGGACTCGAACCTAGGACCTTCCGGCCAGAGGCACTGCAGGGACATCAGTTGGACACCATCGCAAAGAGCTGAAATATAACAAATATTCTGCTTATACTTTTAGAATTTGCAGTCTCGCGGAAGCAAACATGTGCTTTCGCTATAATAATCACACTATTTTCAAGGAAAGGAAATGCAAAGCCCCCAAAATCAGTTGCGGGGGGGAGGCGAGTGTTGTTGTCAGAAATACTAGAAATTCGAATCTGTAGTTCGTTTGCCGATGCACATAGGTTTGCTATTATTCAGGAGAAAAATTTTCTAATATTCTAGTGTTGATAATCACGCTTTTTCGTACCTTTTTTCAAAATTCCATTATATTTAATAAAATAATTGGATTACTCTGGAGATCAATAAAACTTTTCCAGATTATACTTCTCTCCAATACGCCGAATTTTTTTTTTTTTTGACTGTAAATAAAATCAGTCGCATCACTTAGTAAACATGAGTCCCTTACCTGTTACCAGACTTTTGAAGGTCTTAATAAAGTTACCGCATTAATTTTGTATTTCATCTGTATAAATTTATTATTATTTTAACAGGTTAAATATATAATACATTTATGATAATTTATGACGCGATATTATACGAGATGAAACATAGCGAAATGTACTACATACTTCTGCTGTCAACTTAAAATAACAATGAGAAATGGTTTTATTCTTTGTATTTTTGTTTCATTTTTGCGAGCTTTTTTTTTCTCGTAAAAGACTGACTCCCACTATTGAAGTAGGAATATTAAGACTACCAATAGGTATTAAAGATTTCAATCTCATATAAATTTTCTCTTAAATATGACAATTTTCCTAGCAGCAGGAAAATTGAGTAAAATGAACTTATCATAGTTTAATATATAACTTTCATAATCAAACCACGTGAGAATTAATATTAAGAATCATTGTAGGATTTTATTTTACAATTCTACAAACATATGATCATATTGAAGCACCATTCACAATTAAATATTCTGTTTATTATCCATTTGTTTTCACAGACACTTCATGAACGTCACGTTATTATTCGAACTACATTCTTCTCTAATTGCCTTATATGACATACAATGTTTCATAAAAGAACTATTAACGACTAAAAGTAGTCTACTGATTGTCTGTGCTAGTATTTTATTGAAGGATGGTTCCAAAGATTTATTTAAAGACATTCAAACCGTTAAATTGTGACTTCTTTTACTATCCATAAACCATTGATAAAATATTAAAATAACGACGTTTCCAGAACAGATACGGTTCAATCTTTATGTTTACAAAGATTAAAAAATTGTATTTTTTCTATGCATTTGTAAACCTGAAGGTGTGACCGCATCTGGCCAGACGTTATTTTGAATCTTATCAATTGTTTATAGATAATTAAGAAGCTGGCATGTTTACGATTTCATTTTTTAAAATTAAATCTTCGCAATTACCTTTCAACAAAATATAATGTTTCTCTTCTCATCCAGTCATCACTTCGAAGCAGAAGAATGATAATGATATTTTCTCGATGCATGATAATTTCTTTATATTCAATTTATTTATGAGGTTGTTGTATCTTTAGAACGGTTATAGCTAAAGTTCAAAACCCACAAATTTCTGAATCAGCCGTTTAATGTTCACATTTTCAAAAATGGGTGTATAATGTCCGAAGTAGGCCGAACAGCGTCGAAATATACTTCGGACTTAAGCCGAATGAAGTTGACATTAGCTAATATTAATTGGCTAGGATGTGAAATACGTGACGAGAAATAGCAGAAAACACGACAGGGATCAGCTTATAGAGAGAGTAGAGATTTCTTTCCTTAATGTAATCTGTTATTGAAAGATAGATTTTGAAATAAGATCATATAGTACAATTTTTGGAAAATATGAGTAGTTTTCGGGTAATTTTGCATAAAGTACGTATTGCATATAGCGTAAAAGACACTTATAAGAATGGTGTAGGTCTCATTTTCGTTGAAAAACCTAATTTTTCGAAAATTGAAAAATTTCACATTTTTTTCGGCGTCTTCTTGTAACTACAATATTGACGATGGAGCCTTTTTAAGTAATGAAATCTGTTGTTCAAAGACAGAGCTTGAAATAACGTCACGTACGTTTTTAATATAATGAATAGTTTTCGCGTAATTTTGTCTGAAATATAGGCAATTTAAAAAAAATTCTCAATAAAGGCTCCATTTTTTAAAATTTAAATATTCTCTTCGTATGTCATAGAACGGTATATAAAGTAGTAATATTCATATCTGATTTGGGACCTAATTTTGAGTTTTATTTGAAGAATATAAATGCTATAACAACTCAGTCATTTAGGGTTTTTAATAAAAACTATTGCATTATGTTATTATTTTACGACTTTTTTACTTTCTCGCCTTATTTTGAAAGAAGAGAATGTATCGTTAACGTGCCCCGGAAATTGTCCATTTTTCGCCACAAAAATCTCTTATTGCTGGGCCCTAAAAACGAAAAAATTGAATAAATCTTGTTCATGTATATAACGTCAAAAGGAGTTAAAAACGGAATAAGACTAAAGGGAGAAGTATATTCTGTGCACATTTTCTTAAATTCTGGGATCCCTACCCTACCCAGCGGCGGCTGCTTGATGAAGCTAATGATCAATGTTTTTTTAAATGGGCTATATCGCATCCGTAGCTGGTGCGTGCTAGGCAGTCACAATCCATTTTTTGTGAGTTCTTGATACCGAAAAATCAATTGATGGAAAAACGTCTCTGTGATCAACGCTAGGGCGAATTTTCTCCTCAGACAAATATCTACAAAATATATATTTTTCGATCGATCTGAACTAACTCGAGGATCTGCAAGTTTGAAACAGATATTTTGAGTTTGGGAGGTTCTGTATTTGAAACATTTTCGGAACTTTCTCAAAAATGGCTCCAGATTGATGAATCTTTATCATCGGATAGCAAAAATATCTCCCAAAAAATGCCACGGGCATCATTTTCGTTAAAATCACTAATTTTTCGAAAATTGCGAAAGTTCAAACTTGTTTTGCTGTCTTTCTACTGCTTTCTACTACTTTCTGTGAAGAAAGAGATATTTTTCCTAAATGAAATATCTTGTTCAAAGTAAGTTTTCTACAACACGGGAACGAAATTGTTTATTTAATTTTTCAAATGTTACTAATCTCGTGCTTTTTTAAATTGTATTATTTATTTTGTTTGTTTTATTTTTTAACCTTGTATTCATCTTTCAATTTTTATAATTAAAATGTTGGGAAGGGATTCTGCAACTCAGGACAACGTGCGCGGATGAAATTCTCCCCCATACATCACATACAGCTTTTACTTTTTTGTCTAATTAAATCAAATCGAAATAAAAAAAAAATATTTTGAACAAGATCATGTACAATTTTTGGAAAATGTGAGTAGATTTCGCCTAATTTTACGTGCAATATAGACAATTTTTCAACAATTATTTTCTCAGAAACGACTAAAGTTTTTCTTTAAATTAACATTGCCCAAAGTAGAATATTGGAGACAGATTTTTGTTATAAATACAAATCTATTCTAAAATATTAGATCATTAAAAATGGCACTCTTTTAAAAAAACTAGCAATTTTAAGGTAATTCCTGCTTCAATGTAATGCAAATAATGAAAAAATCCCCAAAATCGCTTCTCATTTTTTTCATGGTTTCCTTGATTGTATTAATGGACGGTAAAAATTTGGTGATGGTCTCATTCTTGGCCAACTCTGTATTTTTGACAGTTGCAAACAATTAACACTGAAAAAGTACAATATCGAAAAAAAAGATTTTCGTATTAAGTGAATTCTATATTAAAAAATGAGATCTTAAAAAATCATGTACAATGTTTTCAAAAACTATTAATTTTCACGTAATTTCTTCTTGAAGTTAATGCAATTTATTAAAAAATCGTCAAAATGGCTCCAATATTTTTCTCTTCTGTATCAAAGGACAGTGCAAAAGAGTGGCACTGTTCCCATTTTTGGCGAGCTCTCTGTATTTTACGAAAATTGTAAAAAGGAACAGAACAAAAGTACAAATTTAATAGAGATCATTTAAAAACGTTTATACTCATTGTTCTTTAAAAACGAATAGTTTTCGCGTAATTTCTGTTGAAGTTAATGTAAATTATAAAATCAACATTTAATCAAGAACGCCTCCAAGTTTGTTTGTTTTTTTTAAATTTTTCCCACCGATAAAGCGAAGGACTCTTAAAATATGTGGCAGATTTAATTTTCGTTGTTGGTACTCTCTAAAATTTCGCAAGTTGCAAAAGTATTTATATAATTTCCTGTTGTATAGGATGGTTTAGAGTAAGTTACAAACTTCGAGGGGATGTAGAGGGATCGAAAATGATCGTTTCTTGCCGATGATCTTAGAGTGGGAAATTGCATACAACGTAGTTGTATTTGAATATATGGCATTTGCCCCTTGTTTTTACGGAGATGACGCAATGGAACTCAAAACTACACACCGTCACTAACTAGCCTCCGAAACGTCCCACAAGCAGTCTGATCTCTTTTTAACGTAGGTATAGTGTCTGCTATTGCCCATCACAGTTACGTACTCACCTACCAGCGGCACTAATATTGGTCGACTTCATTCGGCTAAAGTTCTTAGCATGTTTCGACGCTGTTCCTACTACGGGCATTATACACTAATTTTGGATAATGTGAACGTTAAAGCGTTCATTCAGGAATTAGGCTGCTTCGGACTTATGCTGTAACCATTCTATACAAACAAATTTTTAGTAAATTAAGGTTAAAATTTCATAATGTAAAAAAAATTGTTGGTCACATTTTCGGCGTACTTTCTGGGACTTCGAAAATTGCAGAAAATTTACGTTGTAAATCTACAATACTGAAGATCGAGATTTTTGTCTTAAGTGAAATCTGTTATAAAATAGTGGTGCAATAACAGTTCATACTTTCGCGTTTTATTTCTAAATTTGCTTATTTCTATAATTCAGAGAATTCAAACAACGTGAGATCTGGATCGTTTTTTAAGCGTCCCTTGTTCTATTGGTGGAAAAAATGAGAAGAAAAAAATTTCGAGTTTTGGAAATTTTTTTAAAAAAATTGCATCAACTTCAAGCAGCTACTCCACGAACACTGCTCTTTTTCTAGTAATTCTAAAAAATATACATTACTTTTTTAACCTGACTTTTTAGAACATATTTCATTTTAAACAATAATCTCTGTATTTATTATTCTACTTTTGCAATATTAACCTTTTTTGCAATTTTCAAAATACAGAGAGTTCACCGAGAGTTCACAGAATATGTGACTAGCACCACCGTTTATACCGTCCTTTGACAATACGAGAAAATTTAAAGAAAAAATCCGGAGCAGTTTTTTGAAAAAGAAAATGTTTAAAAATTGTCCATATTTGGCGCAAAATTATGAGAAAACTACTCATATTTTCAAAAACTTGTACGTGACCTTTTTTCAAGGCATGTCTTCAAAGAACAGATTTCATTAAGGAAAATAATATGTAGGGTCAAAGGACAAAGTTTCATTAAAAGACTTTTGGAGCCATTTTCGAGAAAGAAAAGGAAAATATTATTGAGGCTTCATGTAAAGTTCCTCCAAAAATCAAAATATCCGTTTCAAACTCGCATGGCCTCGAGTTCCTTTATGTCGATCGTGGAATATCTATTTGGAAAAAATCGACTCAACGGTTTAGACGCGAGCGTTGACCTTTTTATGAAGTAAATTTCTCTCTCTCTCTCTCTCTCTCTCTATATATATATATATATATATATATATATATATATATATATATATATATAACTAGTATTATGGATTTACGCAACCATATAAATAATATGAGTAACATGTGGTGGTGTACCACTAAATTCGTCGAAAATGTATTTTGCGTTTTAATTTGATAAATATCCTGTAATTCGAGAACATTATGGTTGAAATGGCAGTCACTGTCACATGATCATTTATATCTGGATTGTCTTTCGTATAATCCGTAACCTGAAACTTTTTTACCTCTCACGATGTTCAACATACTTCTTTGTATCGAGGTGTAAATTGTATTTGCTATACAGTCTGTCACGCGACGTATGCTTTTCAGAATTCCTGTTCTATTGAATTATGACGGATTACTTTAATGAATAAATATATTTTCTCTATGCATCAAATTACGACGATGTAGCAGCTTAGGTGGCTCAAGGGATCAATTGATGTCACTGCAGTGCCTCTGACGGGGGCCTCCTAGGGTTGGAGTCCCGACAGTAGTAGGCTTTTTGACACTGGCTAGATAGGTAGGTCGAGTTCAGACACAGCATCTAGTTGAGAAATCTAAAGGCCTGCTGCTCTGATAGGTATTGTTCCGTGGTTTCTCCGATGAACATCAGGGGAATGCCGGAGCTGTGCGCTCACAAAAGGGCCTCGGATCGCGCGCTATCTTTCCTACCCCTTCCTTGTCCTTTTCACACTATACACACCCTTACACTAACACGCTCTACACTACCACATATGTCGGGAAACCAGTCGGGAGACCAGTCGGGAGCAAAGTGCTTGCCGCGACTAAAGTAGGCCGTCGACGTGTAGGTTGGCGCCGGATCTCGCCATCCAGCGGGGGGAAGATCACGCCACATCCCGCAATAAAAAAATATGCACTCCTCGTACGGGACCACCTTAGCAGTTGACGCTCCCGGAAACTCTAATCAATCAAATCAAATCAAATCAAATCAACGAAGATGTAATCAGCCCTTTTTGTGCTCTTGTCCTCGCGGTTTAATTTTCTATTCGGACTTTAGATGGTTGCAAATATTTCTTCACAAAATTATTTACATTATTCATGTCGGTTTCAAATATTGCATAGTCATTTTTGTAATCTGATATGTTGTTTCTTGTGAATAAATTGTTACATTGTACATAATACTAAATTGTTACATAATGCTCATTATCGGACTGTTATACCCCAGTTTGCGGGTTCAAACCCGATCGAACCGTGGATTTTTAAGGGCAAAAAATTCCTTCGTATGCCTTCTTCAAAGGGGAAATGAAGTCTATGAGAAAAATTCAAATCGCCTGTTCCCTCGCCCGAGTGATACCTTCTTCCTCTGCCAGACGGTGAAAGGAGCATAGCGGCATTTACGTGGTCAGGCGGAAGAGCAGGCCTCATGGCCTGAACCTCGCTACACGAAATAAGGACTCATTAAGTTGAATTGAATTAACTGACTGGATGGCTGGAAGCACACGGTGTGCTGAAATCATACATTTATGGAGAGCGGTGGTATGTTGAAATCACACATTTAAGTAGTGCGCTCCTGAAGTACTGTGCTTGAAATGAGTTCGCAACATACCACGGTCATCCGCACAACCTTTTTGTTGTAGAGTATCCGGTCGCTTAAATTCGTAGAGGGGACAGTGACTTACATTTTTTATATCGATTAAATTTATTATAAATTCGGCAATTTAGTATGGGAACTTGGCAGCAGAATATCTGAACTTTACATTAATTAAACCATCGTTGACTTACGAGCTTCTGGGGTGGCTAATGAACTGCGTGGTAGCTTTCTGTGGAGCGATCCCGGGTTCGTTTCCGGTCGGGGCAAACAGTGCTGAACGTTTCCAATACAATCATCTGTTCCTATAGCTGTGACGAAAAAAAATCTCAGGGAGGCCACGTATGCTAGATACGGTGAAAGGAATACGTGATGCTCGCCACATGTCTCTCCCAGGCGTGGAGAATAAATAAAAATAGGAGCCAAGCCTAGGGACACCGCTTGCTGACAAAAGTCGGATTAATCCGACCCTAAAATGCCAAATACAAACATACAATAACAATAAAATACTTCATAAAATTGTGTATAATTTCACCCTGCAACTATTCACAGCACTCCACCTCACATCATCTCACTGCGCCACAATGAACTGTAATGTTTACGTTGCATATTTATTTCACTCTACTTCACAACACAACAATGTACATAAACAATCATTCTTGACATTTCACCACCTGCTCACAGTTATAAGTTTTAACAATTATATCAGAATTTTTTTTTACTTTCTCGTATACATACGAAGTAATATACGTAGTATAGAGAAAGTTATGTAATGCTGTGGAAAATCGATTTCAAGAGTTCAACAGAAATACACGTTTTATGGTCCCCTGATATCGAAAAAAGTATTATTTTCTTTTTTCAAAACGTCCGTCCGTCTGTCCATGCGTCTTTGAACACTACTAGCGCCTAAACCACACGTACGATCTTTTCCAAATTGAAGAAACCCTTGTGCATCTGGTTCTAGTTGAAGCTTTGCAATTTTGTAAAACTTTCTTTAAAATTTGGGGGTACTTTACATGAAGCCCCTCCTCCCGGACATCTTCAAAATTTTCTCAAAAACGGCTCCAATTTTTTTTTCTTGAAAGAATAGAGTAAAATGCACTTATAAAGGTGGCATATGTTCAATTTTCAGGTTTAACTGAATTTTCGGAAATTGCAAACGTTCGATTTTTTCTGCGTCTTCCTACAACTATAAAACTGAAGACAGAGATGTTTCCTTCAAATGAAATTTGTAGTCCATAAATAGTTCTTTCATTAAGGTCATGTAGATTTTTTGAAAATTTTAGTAGTTTTCGTGCAATAGTGCGTGCAATATTTGCAATTTTAAAAAATGATATATTTTTTTCAATAACGGCTCCAATTTTTTTCTTTAGATTTTTGGTAGGGGTAGTTCCAAATGCACCCTATCCAATGACATAAACGCCATATAGCTCTATTCTTCTTTTGTTGTTTTTCAAAAATTAAAGAAATGTAATTTTTTTTAAATATGTCTCACGCTATTAATATGCACGTTTCCATCGATTTGTATACATTATTATCTTTGTGAGTGGTGGTGTTTCAAATGACTTTAAATGAAGTTTTTCGAAAACTCAATAGATTCCTACGAAAAAGAGCTACAAATTTTGCATTTACAGTAACGCTTTAAACGCCATTTTCTTAAAAACGGCTCTAAATTTTTGAATAAAATTGCTATTAGGATGAGGCTTTATCCTTCTTTAATATTCTTAAAACAATACTTCGGTTCTTCTATTTGGAAACTGAGAAGTTGAGAAATTTTTTAAAAAAATGTACTTTGGGCGGCGATACATGGCAGCAGCTAAGGAGGACCAAGACTGTACAGTACCAGTCCACACCAAGGAAATTCGAAAACTTTACTACGAAAATGGCTGTGCCATTCTGTAGCACCTCTAGTTTTCCTTTTCGCAAATGCCAACTACTGTTGAAATCTCATAGCTACTAAGTAGAAGTAATTGTTATATGATGTTTCATTGTTCACAGAATTGATTGTCCCAGCCGACAATAGAACTCTGGTAGAGGTACCACGAGGGACCGAAACAGTCAACACTTCGAACAGCTTTTTGAAACACTCTTTTAAACAGTGAAATATTTATATCAATTACTTCTGTTATAAAGCTATGGGGTTGCAACGGTAGTTGGCAAATTGCGAAAAGGAAACTTATTTCCAGGTAAAAAAAAGTAAAAAAAACATAACTGTGAAACGTAAAGTATAACCGTTACAGGAGCTAGTAACTCCTAAAGGCTGTTCGAAGCGTTGAATGTCTCGGTAGCTCAAGAAGTGGTTAGAGCAACTGGGCGGATAGGTGGAGTTGTGGGTTCGATTGCCGGATTCGTTCTATTTCATTGATTGATTTTTTCGTGTTTCCGAGCACGTCAACTACTTTGGTAATTAATCCCGTTAGTGTAGTGCATGTTTTTCCCCGGGAGATAGCGGTGATCTTCCCCCGCTGGATGGCGAGATCCGGCGCCGACCTACCGTCGGCTAGTGGGGTTTCCCCCTAACCAAGATTCTCCCACCAGCGGGCACCGCCCCAGCCGGGACAAGCTCTAAGCTCCCGACCGGTCTCCCAGAATGTGGTAGTGTAGTGCATGTTAGTGTAAGTGTGTAAAGTGAGAGGATAGGACAAGGAAGAGGAAGGAAAGATCGCGCGCGTCCGTGGCCCGTTTGATAGGGTACTGCTCCAGCATTCGCCTGGTGTTGATCGGAGAAACCACGGAAAACTACCGATCAGAGCAGCCGGACACTAGAATTCTCCTCCAGACAGCGACTGAATTCGACCTAGCAGAAAGGCTAGTGTCGAAAATCCTGCCGCCGTCAGGACTCGAACCTAGGACCTCCTGGTCAGAGGCGCTGCAGTGACATCCGCTGATGCACTGAGCTACCGCTCCCGGTTATTTCATTGACGTAATGTACATATATCAGTTAGGAAAGTAATTTATTATTAAATTTGTTCAAGCTTTGTGGAAAGAGTTCCAAGATTGTTCCTGTTCCTAATAGGTTAATGAAAATTTTTCAACGTCCATTTTCTGTGTTCTTGTTTGATTTTTGTCCATGTTATTCGCTCTGCCAAAGTTTTTTTCCCCTAATCGACAATGAATTTCAGTCCATGCTGGATAGTCTGAGTACTATTTGCATTACCATAGAGTCACAACTTACCCACTGTTTTAGAGTGACTCTCATCTCCTTATTTTAAGTACTTCTGAATATAAATTTTGATGCTTTGCGCTAGACCTTTTCTAGGTTACCTTGCTGCGAAATTCTGTATGGGTCCCAACATATCGCGCCTTATTCTAAAATGTGTCACACTAGTGTCCTCAGAATACGCATGACAAAATGTAAAGATCTCCACGCTTTCTACAAAGGGAATTTTGCTTGATATTCGCAGCTCAATTGATGGTCTACTTATATTGTTAAGTATTTGCATGATAGGACTCGCGGTATATTACTGTTGTTCAATTAGCACGCAGTTTCACTATAACTTCGACCACAACCAAACGTGATTGATTTGCTCTTTAAATTTTATTTCTATGGCATTTGTTTCCGCCCAAAAATGTAATCTGTTTAAGTTGCTCTGCAAAATATCTTCGACTTCTGAATTGATAACCCGATAAGTCAGTCATCAGCTACGAGACGCACAATGGAAGAGTAGTAGGAAACATAGCTTTTACGTTTCAGTGAATAACTGGAGCGCTTCACTGCCGTGCATCGTGCGTTGGCACTCAGCCAAACACCACGACCCGCCAAATGCTGATTATTGAAAGGAGTGGAGAATTTTGACAATGAAATCGGCTCAATCTTAAAATAACTGCCGGTATCGACCCCCTGGGGGTCAATGGAATTTTGAAAGTGGTTGGAATTAAATGAATTTGATAATTAATTGTTTTCTGATAGAACCAAAACACAATAAATCACAAATTCGCTCCTCTTCTTTTATATGCGTCTTTCGTCCTTAGGATCAGGAGCGCCTGGTGCAACGAGGGGTTCCGCACCCCCGGATTAAAGGGCCCTTGATAAGGACCCTGCCGGATGGATATCAGAAAAGAATAAAACAAACAGCATTCTATGCTTATTTCTTTCTGTGCTAAATTTTATAGGGCTTACCAATTAGATTTAAAACTCTTAATTTCACATTTATTGCAGATAGGGGCCGCATTTCAACTTTCTGCGCCGGAATATCCGAGAACCTAAGTTCGCAATTGCCTAGGATGTTTAGACAATTCAACAAACTATCAGGGCGAATCAAAAAGTAAGTTATATTTCCATGTTATGGCCATTTATGAAACTATCTACTCATAGGCAACACGGCAACATAATACAATGTATGTTCACTTTTCCACATAGTCTCCAAGAGACTAAACATTTATTTAAGCGGTATTGCTTATTGCTTATTTCTCTTGAAAATAGATTTTATTACATGGGAGTTTTTTTGTTGTTTTTTTCTCCCTTTCAAAATTTAAAATGTATTGCTTATTTACCCTTGAAAATAGATTTTTTTACATGGGAGTTTTTTTGTTTTTTTTCTCCCTTTCAAAATTCAAAATTTTATTGCTTGTTTATCCTTGAAAATAGATTTTATTACATGGGAGTTTTTTTTCTTTCTTTTTTTTCTCCCTTTCAAAAATTCAAAATTTAAGTAGTATATGACTTAGTGTAGGGATCACAGAATTTTGAAAATGTGCACACAATTCACTTTTCCCCATAGCACGTCATACGCAGTTTTTAACTGTTTTTTGACGTAAAATAAATAAAAATAAATAAATAAATAAAACCAACTTTTCGATTTCGGATGCGTAAAAATCACCTGGAGCGCTATGCAACCACTTGGAGAGAGGTGCTTTCACCTCCTCATCGTTTTGGAATTGTCGCCCACCGATATCCTTTTTCAGCTTACTGAACACATAATCGCATGTACTAAGTCTGGACCACTTGAATCGCTGCAGCAGTTCTGACGTTTGGCGGGTCCTGTAAGGTGTTGCGTTATTGTGCAACAAAGTCACACCGGCGCGCAATTTCCACGCCGCTTTTCTTTAATTGCCTTGCGCAACCGGTTCAACCTTTGATAATACGAACGCATCTCCGATTTGGAGTGAACATCCAGTTGACGGGTCATTGAGCCTATCCCGCTCCGCACACAACATGACGGGATATCACACCAACCTTTCTATCGGATGTGGGAGCTCTTACTGAAGCTTCTCCGCATTGACCAAGGCCATGGCACAAAGCGTGTTCTCGCGGCGAGCTAGCGTATCTTACTTTTTGATTCGCCTACGTAATAACTATGTATTCGCAACGATATTCTATCGTGAAATAAAATACTCCTTGCATCGGAGAAAAATTATGGCTAGCTAAAAAACAATCAATATTTTGTATCCATTGCACAACAATGAAGATTAGAAACTCAGCTATTCATAAGCGAAAACGTGTTCATTATTGAAAATCTAGATATTTACGGAAATATTAGTATACGAAATTGCTTTCTTAAATGCATTTACGCGCAATTTTTTTTTTATTTAAGGTCGCATCAACATCTTAGGTCGTTAGCGACCACTATTGCTGTTAACGGTATGGTAACTATGTGGACGAAACGATATGGTGATTGATGATAAGGGGTGAAAGGACGAACACAAATACAACCATGCCCGAGGCGGGACTCGAACCCGTGACCCTTCGGTCCGAGAACACTACGACACTACTGCCTTAGCGATCTCGGCCACCGAGCCGGCACGCAATTCTTTGTGTTGTGATTATGTGTGGTACATTATGCAGAATAATGAAAGGGGGGGGTGTCGATAAAGCCAACAATTCCTTTAAAATAGGGTCGATGAACGGAAATGGTTGGGAATCCCTGATTTATAATTGTCTTGTTTCATCTCTAGTTAATTTATTATTAGAATGTAATTAATTATAATCTCAAGAATAGTTGTGTATACGAGATAAATACCCCTTATTAAATCAATATAAACCCAGTTTGTTTAAATTAGAATGGATTAGTTGATTAGTACTATAGAACGTGGATTATGTCCCACGGTGTGACGCCTTAGTTTGTATTCAATGGGTACTAATACGTACAAGGATCTCAAACCGGACCCGCACGAGTTACTTACTTGCCCGCATGTGAAGCCCGGCGCTCCGACGAGCACGGACAACTTCCGCTGGCTCCCCTCTCGTTTCCCGTCCCAAAACAGAAAGGGGTGTACACGCTCATGCTGAAGCAGGAAAGCCAAGCACAATACGCTCTCGGAATATAAGAACGAATGGGACCTTCATACGAAAACATTTTTGCCGGATGTTTTCTAGCAAATAACCAGGGGCGTAGCGTGGATTTTTTAATAGGGGAAGCGGTATATTCTGTATTCAACCTACGTCGTTTACGGGTGATTCGAGGAAATATGTTGTTAAAGTACTTTGTTAATGGGACCTTTCATGGAATATTTCTTGATAAAAGTATTTTTATTCTCAGTATTGTTATTAGAAAATAAAATAGCATAGAATAGATTAGAAAAATCTTTCTTTCTGTACTTGGAAATGTTTTAGTTACTTTTACTCGTGAATAAAGCCACCCACGAAATATATCTCTATCAAGAGAATAGAACGAGATGACATCCTGGAGAGATGTTTCATCCGGAATTTAGAATGATCTGTTTTGGTAAAAACATTATTTATCAAATAAACATAAATCCTTCCTCATGTGTTGCACTAGAAAAATACCGCCGACACATTGCCATCACACTGCAGTGAGTTCTGCTAACAGGGCAATCTGGAAACCTCAATGCTAATTTTCTCATAAATGAGTAGGTTCTTTACTATTCCTTATTACATGGTAGTTTCCCTCAAGAACGTCTTTATATTTGATGAAAAAGTACCAAGAACTGTGAAATCCTGTGTAACTCTCGATTTTAATCGTCTTAAGTTAAGAAACTTGTAGAGAATGTTGTTTTAAAATATAACAATATAAATGTGAACGATCCGGCAACAGTAGCTAGTCTCTTTAACCAATACTTTTCGAGAATTGCTGCCGATCTCACAGCCACAAAATTCAATAACAGACTGTTCACCTGAAATTTTAGACACGATGTTCGTTTCCGAAACTTCTTCCCATGAAATTCTCAAAATAATCGGTAAACTAAAAAATAAATATTCGACCGGTTTAGATGAATTCCCGGATTCTTTGTTAAAGACCTGTGCGTATGCCATTATACACCCGTTAACTCACATATTTAATGCATCCTTATCCACCGGAACGTTTCCAGATATTTTCAAAACAGCTAAAATTAAGCCGCTCTTCAAAAAGGCAACAAAAATGAAATTCAAAATTATCGGCCCATTTCTCTTCTATCAGTTTTTTCCCAAAATATTAGAGAAACTTTTTTAAGTAAGAATGGAAACTTTTCTCAGTAAACACGACGCGCTTTCAAATTGCCAACATGGATTTAGAAAATCAAAATCAACGGAAACAGCCATATTTTCTTTTCTTAAAGATGTCGCCTCATCATTGGATCAAAACGAGGCACCTATTGGATTATTTTTAGATCTCTCAAAAGCTTTTGACGTCATTGATCATGACATTTTACTTTCAAAATTACCTTCAAATGGAATCCGTGGTATTGCTGTAGATTGGTTATGTTCGTACCTTAAACAACGATCTCAGAGAGTGGAAATACCTTACTGGAGTGACGGAACATTACGTACGCACCTTTCCGACTCTTTGCCCATTGCACGTGGAGTTCCTCAAGGATCGATTTTAGGCCATATTCTGTTCCTACTTTACTTAAACGATATGCCCTCAACGATTCGAAACGGAAGAACAGTTCACTTTGCGGATGATACGAACATCCTTTGCAATAATGTAACCCTCAATAGTACAATATCAGATTTTCAAATTGGTTCCGAAATAACAAATTAATAGTAAACGAAAAGAAAACGGTTTTAATGCAGTTTTCCATTTCAAATAAACCATTCTGTGCTCCATTGAAAATAAACGGTGTACCGTTGACTGATGTTAAGGCAAGAAAATTTTTAAGTCTCTCAATTCAGTCAAACCTTAAATAGAACGTCCATGTAAATGAATTGAATACAAAATTAAGTTCATTATGCTACGCGTTCAGAATTCTTTCAAATTCAGTCAGCCTTCATACTGCTCATTGTGTATATTTCGCGAATGTTCATTCCCGCCTGAGATATAGCATAATATTCTGGGAAAATACATCTTATAGCTCCCAGACTTTTATATTACAAAAAGTGAATTGTACGAATAATAACAAAATCCCACCCACGTGATTCTTGTAAGCCTCTGTTCATCAATCTAGGAAGTTTATCATTACATTGTCTATTGATTTACGAATCAGTGGTTTTTGTTAAAAATGACTTGCTTAAGGGCGGGAATATATATTCAGAAAATGCCGATGTCTATTACTATAACACTCGACGTAGAAATCATATTCATCAAGTGACAGTATCAACAGCTCATTACAAAAAATTCACATACAATACATGTACATTATTTTACAACACTTTGCCAGATGACATTAGACGATTAAAGTCGATATAAAAGTTAAAATCCCAAGTGAAATCGTTTCTGCTGCATAACTGTTTCTATACAATTAGAGACTATACTGAGCATCACAACGAAAGTAACATTAATTTTAACAGTGATATTTAATGTATTATTTATCATTGGACTGTATAATTCTAAACAATATGTACCAAGTATTGTATCGCAGCTTCTGGGTCAATGACCCCATCTCGATCAGGTTTTTCGTCCAGTTTCCCTGATCCATTGAGCAAATGCTGAGATGGCCCCTTGTTTTGCTTCTGGACATCAATGTAACTTCATTATCTGTGAACGTCTTCTAGAATTCTGTGGGAAATATAGTTATTCAAATTATCGTTTTTCATGTTGTTGCGGCAGGAAGGACAACATGGATAAGACCTCAAAATTTATATCTTATTTGTCGTTGAAAATAGATTTTTATTGCTGAGAGCTTGCTTGTTTGCTTTTATTTAATAAATAAAAAAATGGAGTCATATTGGAAGGTTTCATGAGGAAAAATCAAAGTGATATGTATTAACTTTTATTTTTAAACAACTACATATTAAAGTGTAGTTCAATTCTTCTTAGTTTTCGTGTATATACGTCAATGAAATCGTCAAAAAACGATGGCCTTGTCATCACGTCTAACAGCTGACTCTCAATATTCAGTAAGGACAGACTAGAAAGTCTTTCATCACTTTGTGACTTTCGAAGATAGTTTTGTACTCTCCGGAGAGCTGAAAATGATCTCTCCGCCGACGCACTTGTATCAGGTATAGTCAGAATCAGAGCGGTCAAAATATAGGTTTGGGGAAAGACGTCTTCTAGTTCATGATGCTTGATATAATCATTTGATTTACTGACACTTTTGTGAAACTATCAAAATATATGGCAGTGAGCTCACTTCTCAGTCGCGCAGAGTCGAAATGCTTTCCATAAACGTCCATTAGACAACTGAAAGTTTCATGGGGGAATGACGACTGATAACTTAAATAGAGATCAGAGTTAAGAAGGCTTAGAAATTTCAGTTTCGACGTGTCAGAAAATCTATCGAATTCATGACATATTAAGTTGTCTTAATATGTCATGTATGTGTGTATAACTTTTAAAAACAATCTCTTGTACACGTTCTTCTCATTCTCCGTATTTTCTACCCTGGCTCGCTTGATGCTCTGATATTCACCACTTTCTCTGTTGCAACCTTTCCAAAAACAATCAAAAGTGTCTCGAAACTCGCCTTCGCCGCTAGTCGAATTCGTTTATTACGCTCCGTGAAGTCATGGAGGTTAAGCAAATTCGAGACTCGCGGGTTCCTGGTTGGGTGACCGGCTAGGAACCCCTGAATCTAACGGCGTTGAGACCCTGGCCGAAGGGATAAAAGGCACTGACTGCGACGTGACGAGACTTGACTAATATAGAAATGCGCTCAACGCCCAACAAGGGGTAAAGAGACGCGTTGCGTCAACGATGCAACAAATTAAAGCAAAACAAACTGTGTCAGATATTTCTTAAAATCTTCTCTTTTTCATGCAATACATGATGTCATTGGACTTATTTTGTAACATTTTAAATAATGAGTCAGAATGAGGAAAAATAGATGAAAATAAATTGAAGAAAAAATTTAATTCAGTCTTTCAAAAGATTAAAATGGCCACGAATAAAGCACATAGTTTCAGCGTCCCAGTCACTTGAATTTACAATCATTGACGCAAATAATTCCTGCATATCGGTGGTATGATTTTTTACAGTTTGTTCAATACTGGTGAAATTTCAACGCTTTGGTGCAGCTAATGGCAATCGCTTTTTCACCAGTGTCCAAAGCTTCAATCCGCCCAGTAGATTTAGAAAAGAATGCCCCTAATCCTGACAAAGAGGCGAAAAATATTCGCACTTCCTTAATACAGCAAGAAGATTGTCCTATGACTAAATTTAATTTGTGGGCATAACAATGCACAGATTGCTTCTTTACAAATTTTCTTTAATTTGGCCTGAAGTCCAGCATGTTCCTTCGCTATTACAGCTTCGCCGTCATATGTTTGTGCTATTACTTTTGTTTCGCACATGTACGTGCTAATAATGCCCTTTGCGTGTTCTAATAATCCTGATGCGGATCTGTCTTTGCTGTAGTCAGTAAAATGCAAGAACCTTTCTTGAACGCCATTCTTTGAAACATACCGCAGCACGCTTGGGAGTCGCGATTTTATGGTCACATCAGTCGTTTCATCAAATATTAATGCAACAAATTGAGCCTAATTAATCTCCTTCTCAATTTCTCTGCGCATAACTTCCGCAACTGCAGCGATAACATCATTCTGGACGTCAGGAGATGTCCCTCGAAACACGTTGTTGCTTTCAATGAGAGCCAAGAGTTCAGGATTATAATTACCCAAAAATTTAAGAATTTCAATGTAGTTGCCTCGATTATGAGACTCCACAGTGTCATTATGTCCGCGAAACGCCAATCCCAGTTTTCCTAAAAGACAAACCACTCTAATAATATGAGCTAACATTCCTCTGTTCTTTTTAATTTCTTCGTCGTGACGTTGTACAGACAGTCGAAACTACTCACTGAGACTGCATTCAATTCTTTGTTTTCCAAACAATTTGAATTTTTTTAGGGATAGGATGTGAAAAACTGAAGTTTCATGGCGAGCCTATGCTTTGTGAATATTGTGAAGATCATCGAATCCTCTTTGCGTCGCCACTGAATTCTCCTTAGAAAACAATAAACATGGCCAACAGAATAATTTATTGGTGTTTCTGCACCCACTTATCCACAGAGCATTCTCGTATATTTGTACCCGGAAATGTATGAAATTTTTCTCCCTTTCCAACGACACTCAATAAGAAGTTCTGGTGTAGGTTTTCCACTCGCAATAATTTTGTATTTTTCCTCAAATAAAAGGGTTGAAAATGCATTTTATTTTAAATGTTCAATTGCATATCCACAAAGCGGAGACGGCGATGCTCCATCACCACCGTAACAACTAACTCCGGCTGCGCGGAGTGCAGCCGCAGCCCCTTCCATAATGCTCTGGAAGCGCCGCACAGGGGTTGATTTCCTTCATTTGGCAGTATTAAAATATTTTCAAGAGAACGGTTGAGTTGACGGTGTTGAAAATGGTCAGAATTATTCCTTGTGCTGTTTTCTATTATATTATATTGTAGTGAAATAGTATAATAATAACTTAATTTTCCTAGAGGCTTGATAAGGTTTACCAGATCAATGCGGGAACTGCTTAAAAGATTGTGCAGGCAATTGCTTACTAAAGGTTCATGAGACTAACTCAGAATGTAATATAGTGATTCGTACTCATACTTAATTGAGCAATAAAATAATTATGAAAAATTAAGAACTTACAATAGTTGGCATTAGTCGTTCTCTGAATCTGCTATTCCGCCTTCACGTGGAACATCAGCTCCAGAAACATGTAACAACCCCAGAACTTCCGTCGGTAGCTGTTCAGTTTTATTAGTTGGTTGTGGCCGGATACTTGTTATAACTGGACCGAAAGAAATCAATGGGAAATGAAGCAGATTTTCATTGCCAGTATTCTTGATGATTTTCAAGTACTTTCTCGGCATGACTTGAACTCTTTGTGTCGGTCTTCAGACAGTTGTCCAATTGGGACAATCATTTTGTTAATGATATCAGCGCCATGAAATAGTATTTTGTGCTCTGTTACAGGCATGAAATACCATCCGTATAAGCTGATGAACAATTCTGCTGTTTTAGTTGCGTATTTTATGAAAGCTTCTGAATTCACATTATACCCGCTCCTCAATGCTTGTAAAACAACGGAGAAGCGGCGAATGAGGGATTACTTTATGGGAAACTACCTTTATGGGAAATATACATCATTAGCATTTCTCTATTCCGTAAATCTTTTGCACGAGAATTCACTCTGACGCAAGAGTTCGAATAGCTCCCGTCGAGTGACTGTACAACATGTACAAAGAATACGAAAAAAAAACAACAATCTATATATAATATATAATGGATTTTCTGATTTTACTAGGATTTTGGAATAAATTACTTATTAAAATTTATCGTGTTCAAAAAAGACTTCAGGATACAAAAATAAATTTTCACGATGCCGCTCTAGATTTAAAAGCTCTTCAAAATTATTTTCTTGATGAAAGGGAAGTATTGATAACTGAATCACTGGAAAAAGGACTTAATCTTTGTCAAGAATGGGATGTACCAATTGAACGACGATTAAGACGAAAGAAAAAAATGTCTGGAGAATCATCAGATGACGTTACTTTAACAGCCAAACAGGAAATTGAAAGAGTCATGAAGGCAACGGTTGACCATCTTTATAGCGAAATGAATGAAAGATTTACCCGCTTACAAGATACTGACGAAAAATTTGGCTTCTTGCTCGACATTGAGGGTCTGTGTTATAATAGAGATACAAAAATGATCAATACAAAGTGTACAAACTTCGCCACGTTCTACAGCAGCGATGTTGGTGGAGAACAGCTATACGAAGAAATTATAGATTGCCGAATGCTACTCTCAATTCGATCTCATATTAAAATATCCAGACCTAAAGAACTTTTACAATTCATTGTTGAATATGGCGAAGAGAGCGTTTTTCCGAATGTACGTATTGCTCTTCAAATTATGTTAACTATTGCTGTCTCTATTGCAAGCTGTGAGAGATCTTTCAGTAAGTTAAAATTGATACTATCGTATTTAAGAGATTCAATGGGGCAAGAACGATTATGTGATCTTGCTCTGTTGAGTGTTGAAAGAGAAGAAACGGAGAAAATTGACTTTGATTCTGTCATTGACGAATTCGCATCAGTAAAATCAAGAAAAGTGCACGTCTATACTAAAAATTGTTATGTTATTAAATCTGAGTCGTAATAATATATTTTTTAAATAGTAACAATGTCATTAAATTTTTAAAATGAATGTAAATAAATATTATTAAACATGAATTATTCTCCCTGGCGAGGGATATACGAAGAAAGCGCGTGAAATACAAGAGACCACGTAAGACCGGCACAATGGAAACTATAGAAATACCAACATTTCATCGAGTTTGATAAGTGGACTAATGCATTGAAAATATAAAAACGTGTAAAGGAAATTTGTAAGGGAGGCGGCGCTTCCAGCGCGTCTATGGACGGTACGCCCCTGCAAATAACCTAGATTTGAATTATGTTTATATACTTTGTACCTTATCAGTTGATATCATGTTTATTTTCTTTTTAAATTGTGTCTTCTACAAACATTTTTACCAAAGTCAGGAATATTTCTGAATTGCGAAATCTTTTCTTGTTTTCCTTTTGTATTGTTTTTAATCATTCAGTTTTTTGTTGTATATTGCAATGATGTGAAATAAATTTAAAAAGTGTCCAAGTTCCAAAAAAAAAAAGTTAACAATTCACGCTTACGAGCGGACAATTTTTTTTACATACAAGAATCTTTGGCGAATAAAACTTCTAACCTGAACGTAGAAAGTTATTGAACTTTTAAATAAATCAATTATTGAATTTTAAATAAATACGAATGCGAAATCAAGATCCTTTAATTCAAAATGTTTAATTTTACTTTCGATTGATATTTTGAAATATGACTGATGTATTATTTTATGATGGCTGATTATATTGGCTTTTGTACATGAAGTGGAATTTAATGTCTCATTTTGGGCAATAGCTGTCAATTGACGTTCCAAAAGTCTGTCATGTGTATGATAAATTCAAACTGATCGCGCGATAGCAGCGAACAAACCGGATATTGTTATCCGGGATTTGGAGAAAAAATCATGTCTGTTTATACATATTGCTGCTCCATGCGATCAAAACGTCGTTACCGAGGAGGCAGAGAAACGTCTTAAATTCAAGAGTTTGGAAATTGAGATCAGCCAAATGTGGGGCGTAAAAACACGGGTCGTCCCGATAGTTATCGGAGCTCTGGGATTTCTTCCGCAAAATTTGTGTAAGAATTTGGCTACATTCTCAGGTCATTCAGAAGACAGGGAAATGCAAGAAATTGCTTTATTTCGAACAGCTCACATTTTGCGCAAAGTATTGTAGAGGCACGATAATCACTAGATCTGCTCCTTAGGAAGCTAGTTGCAGAAGAGGAATAATAATAATAATAATAATAATAATAATAATAATAATAATAATAATAATAATGACATAGATGTGGCCCATTTGGCATCTATATCAGATAATGCCTCAGGTAGGGAGCACTCTGGCGGGAGGTCTACGGAACCTGATAGTGCCTTTAGAAGGGCAAAAACGGGAGGAGATATCGACTCGTTATGGGAGAAATGGGAATGCATGGAACAACTGCAAATGGCCCAGATCAAACTAATCAAGAGTCTGGCCAGTAATCTTAGCGTAGTTGGGAGTAATATGCTACGCAATAATCCCACAACGGTGAAGGAAGCATTGACTAAAGCCATAGAAGAGGTAGATATGATCAAGAATAAGTGTCAAGCAATGACAGTAGAGAGAGGAGAGTTCTGGGACCAACTCTTGGTGAGTAAAACACAACTGCAGAAGTGCCCCACGAGTCATAAAGGGGCTGACAGACTTGAAAAGAGTAAAGGGTTGGCTCGCCAAGAAAATAAGAAGAGGGTCGCGCCTAGCCCACCGATGGAAAGTAGTAGATACGATAAAAAGGAGAAAAAGGAAGGGGATGAAATAGTAGCAATAGCAGATGGGAATGAAGCTACACAAGAATGGAAGGTTCCGAAGGAACATAGGAAGAAGAACAGGAAGAAAGAAACAGAAGCAGGTAGGCTCCAAGGAGGTCGCACACTAAAGCAAGCGATCAAAGTGTCGGCCAAGGAAGGAGAATCCTACGCTGATATCATAAAAAATGAAGAAGGAAGTAGACCCTAAGGAATATGGGGCTGAGATCATGTCTATCCGCAGGACACAAACGAAGGAGTTGCTCATTGTTCTAGGCAAGAGCGGAAATATAACTTCCTTAAATGAGGCGGTAGGAAAGGCGGTTGGTGCTCAGGCCAAGTTGAATATGCTAACACCGAAACGCATAATTGAAATCAGGGGCATCGACGAGTCATTAACTGTGGAGGAAGTGGTGGAAACGGTAGCACGGAGTATCAAGGTGCAGGCAGAACAGATTGCCGACTCCTGCCGATTGAGGCGGGGATACGGCGGTGTACAAATGTTGTCTGTCCTTCTGCCAACAGAGTTAGCTTCAGACCTGGTGGCAAAGGAGAAAATTAAAATAGGATGGATAAACTGTCGAATCAGGGAAAAGCAGCAAATAGATAGATGCTATAGATGTCTTGACTACGGTCATATATCAACCGTATGTAAGGGCCCTGACAGGAGGAACACCTGCTATAAGTGTGGGGTAGTGGGACACCTCGCCAAGGATTGCAGAGGTGAAGTACGCTGCATCCTTTGCAAGGAAAGAAATCAGAGTGATAATCATATGCTAGGTAGTAACAGATGTACTTCTTTTATCGCTGCTCGTAACAAAAACAAGAAAAAGTATGCTCAGGGTTATTCAGATTAACCTGAGGAAAAGTAAGCAGGCGCAAGACCTAACTCAGGTCGCAGCTGAAAGAAGGGATGACCTGTTGATAGTCAGCGAACAATTTGATACATCTGACACAGCTACGTGGTACCAGGACTCCTCAAGAAGAGCAGGTATAATAATCCTTAAGCGTGAACGTGGTGAAGGTGGACGTCTGAAGCTTTGTGTACAAGAATCCAAGCGGACGAAGTTTGGTTTCGTGTGGGTGGAGGTGAATAACAGGATTTACAGTTGTTACTTCTCTCCGAACGAACAGCTTGAGAAATATAAGAAGGATATCGACGAGCTTGAAGCAAGCGTAATGTCGGCAAAAGGCGAAGTACTTATAGGAGGCGATTTCAATAGTAAATCGCGGGGGGAGACTAGGTCAGATAAGAGAGGAGTTATAGTCTGCGAGTTTGTTGCAAGAAATGACTTAGTTATTTTAAACAACGGTGATAAGTATACTTTCCAACGTGGCAATGCCTCCTCTATCCTGGATATTTCCATAGGCTCCGCAAAGCTGAGCAGAAGTGTTAAGGACTGGCAAGTACTGGAGGAGGAGTCGCTCATCTATATATTGGGTTTTCCTACGCTATTAATGAGAAATGTTACCCTGAGGTGGCTCGATATAACAAAGGCAGAGCACCTTGGAATGTAAAGAAGCTGAATGTAGATAAGGCCAAAGCCTCCCTGGATGAGGACTATGGGCTGGATGAGAAGTACGGATTCCCTCGAAGGAATAGCTCGGGAAACCAGAGAGACAGTGATAGCTGCGTGTAATGCATCGACGCAGAGGGCTTAGGAGTAAACCTCAAGTCTATTGGTGGACGTCTGAAATAGCGGAGTTGCGCAAGAACTGTATCAAGGCGCGAAGATTAGCGACGAGAGCCAAGACTAATCTCTTTCTTAGAGATCTGTACGTGAGTTGTCGTAAGCTACACAAAAACGAAATTAAAAGCAAAGCCAGATGCTGGAAGATGCTTTTAGAAGATATTGACAAAGATCCTTGGGGCCTGGCCTACAAAATTGTGGCCAAGAAGCTCAAGGTTGACTGGAAGACACCTGGCCTAGATGATCCACGTTAGGTGAGGGAAATAATATGCGATCTTTTTCCTACAAGGAATCGCTGGATAAGAGAAAGACCGAAGGACTTTTCCCTTGACGAAAAAGATTTGTTCACATTGAATGAACTGCGGAATGCTGCATCAACGATAAAGTGTGGGAAAGCGCCGGGTATAGACGGAATCCCGAATGATATGCTCAAGATTGTTGTAGAGATGTATCCTGACTGCCTGTTATCTTTGTTCAATTGCTGCCTTAGGGAGGGCACATTCCACAGGCGGTGGAAGAAATAAACTTATTCTTCTTCGGAAGGGTATCAAGCCAATAGATCAGACTTCGTCTTATAGGCCGCTCTGCCTCTTGGATACCATGGGCAAATTACTTGAAGGGCTAATCCTCTCAAGACTTGAGAAGCACTTGGCGACAGGGATAGATTTGTCACCTACACAATACGGCTTCCAGAAAGGACGGTCGACAACGGAGACGACATTCTTGAGGTGGTTAGGATTGCGGAGTCAGCCACAAGAGGTGAAGGGAAGAAAGGATTCTGTGCGTTGGTTGCCATTGATATCAGAAATGCTTTCAATACCGCCAGATGGAAAGATATCATTGAGGCATTGATAGATAAGAAGGTCCCCGAATACCTCTTGAGATTGATCGAAGACTACCTTCACGAGCGGAGTATTGTCTATAGGGACACATTTGTAATAGAGGAAGAAGTAACTTGTGGGGTGCTCCAGGGCTCTAGGTTGGGTCCATTTTTGTGGAATGTCATGTACGACAATCTACTCCACATGGACACTCCCTCAGATACCCAACTTATAGGGTACGCAGATGACACTCTTATCATCTGTCATAGTAAAAACATCGACTTATTAGAGATGAAAGTAAATGAAACACTCTGTAGGGTGAAAAGGTGGCTTGACAGAAGACTTCTACATATGGCTGTAGAGAAGACCGAAGCTGTGTTGGTTATGGACCGGAGATCTTTCCGTTCCCCAATTATTCAAGTGGGTGACAAGATTATCAACTGAAGACGACATTTAACTTACTTGGGAGTCGAGATTGACAACAGGCTCAACTTTGGGCCTCACATCAACAAGATCGCCGATAAGGCAATGAGGACCGGGGCCAATATCTCCAGGCTAATGCCAAACGTGGGAGGCCCTCGAGAGGCGAAACGGAGGCTGATTGCTTGTGCTGTCCAATCACAAATGCTGTATGCAGCCCCAGTGTGGGCGGACAGACTCGCGAAAGCCTCCATGAGATGCAAGGTCGCACAAGCCCAAGGGTAGCATTAAGAATAACGTCAGCCTACCGCACGGTCTCCGACAGCGCCGTAGGGGTTCTGGCCAGAGTTCCTCCTATAGACCTTCTGGCAAGAGAAAGGAAGGTCGTTTATAACGAAGCGAAGGGAGTCACTGACATTGCACGGGACCTCTACGCAAGCTGAAGGAAGACATAAAAGAGAGGGCACGCACGTCTCTCCTGTCAGCATGGCAGGAGAGATGGGAGAAAGAAACAAATGGTAGATGGACATATGAACTAATACCACACATCGAACCATGGTTCAATAGAGGTCATGGGGAGGTAAACTTCTACCTCATACAGGTGCTCTCTGGGCACGGCTGCTTCAAGTCCTACCTGTTCAGGTTCAGAAGAGCAAACGACTCGAATTGCGTGTTTTGCGGACAAGTAAACGACGACGCAAGGCACACGATATTCGAGTGCGGAGCATGGGATAGTCGGAGGATCCAGCTAAACAGCGAGTTAGACCAGGACATCTCGCCAAATAACATGGTGCAGCACATGTTGAAGTCTGAGAAAGAGTGGTGCCTCATACAAGGGTTCGTGACGTTCATCATGAAAAGGAAAGAAGAACGACTCCGCCCGTGAAGCGGCTTGAGCTTTAAAAACAACTCAGCCACCTGCCTGCTCCCTCCATGAAGTAATGTCTGACGGTTCCATGGAGGGAAACTCAGGGCACAAGAGAATGGAGGTTAGGTTTTAGTCGGTAGGCCATGATGGAGAGTCCGACATAACCGGCTTCGCCGGTATCTATAAAAGATTTCCCCCTCCATTACAAAATAATAATAATAATAATAATAATAATAATAATAATAATAATAATAATAATAATAATAATAAGAAGAAGAAGAAGAAGAAGAAGAAGAATAATAATTGGCACCACTGTTAGTTGTAATGGGCTAGTGTTTGTACGTGCCAGGAGAGTTCAGATTATATCGTGGTTGCCATTGAATCTTCTTTGTATAATAAAGTTATATTAATACAAGTTTATTGTTCTTATTCATCAAACAATAACATAACTAAAATAGGTGATGTTTTATATTTTATTGTAAACTTGGCATAAGGCATAATAAAAACTTGGCATAAAGCATTTGTTATCTAGAGTCATAAAGATAGGTTGAAATATTCATTAGGTTTTTATTAATCTTACAAGCATATTTTTTTTAATTAACAGCAATTCAACATTGGTTTATGTATTTATAATTTTGATTTTTCATCATATTGAAACTCTAAAGCTCTGTTATTTATAGATTTTGTTTGTGTTTAATTTCACCTAATTTTTTTGTTTCAGGTCAAAATTTGGTTTCAGAATCGAAGAACAAAATGGAAAAAACAAGATAACATCAGCAATGCTGAGGCAGCAGAACACAAGAACCAAAGTACTGGGAAGCATGAAACTGGAGGAGGTGGTGGCAATAAAACTAAAGAAGGCAGCAAATCAGTAATAATGAATCAAGGAACAAACAATGCTTCCATTACTCCAACAAAATGTCTTACTTCTCTTCCTTCAGTTCAGCTTTCAACTACAGGAATCACAGCTCCCCCAACTCCTGTCCCAAAATCAAATCTTGAAAATACAAAAGTTCGTGTTTTAAAAGTTCCATCTAGTGTTGAATCTGGTGACATAACAAATCCCAGGACAGCTGCAATGCAGACTATTATGTCTTCACCACCAATTGCTGTTAGTATTCCAGCTCCTATCATTCCTGTAGGATCGCCTAGCAGTGGTGATGAGCATTCCAATGCATCACTCTTTACAGCTGATGGATCTTTATCTGAAAGTTGTTTCTCAGAATCTGATTCCATTCGGCAGCAAACACCTTCGACAGTTCCAAGTGTAACTGTGAAAATGGCAAGCGATTCAAGTCACAAGTCACGGTCATTAAGCACTTCTCCTGTGTCACTGGATTCAAAAATGTCCCTTGGCACTTTACTTGTGAATAAGTCTTCTACTACATTAGGTCCAACTTGTCATTCTGCGCCAAGTCCAACATTGTCTCAGGCAGAAAGGGAGGATGAGCCAGTCTCCCCCTCCAGCTAACTACTAACAGAATCTGCCACTCTATGCCTTTCACAGCTTCACTATTTGTCTGCCAAACTAAAGTAATGAAAGAGGATGACTAATGCAGTTGTATGTTTGGCCAATATTATTCCAAAATGGAACAGCATCTCCAAAATAGTAGCAGTTAGGATGAAAAGCTAAATATTATATTTACAATTCAAGATTGTTGCAGTGACTTTTGAAATATGTCTTAAGTTGTGTATGGAATACAAGTAGTATTCTTCAATTTAATTATACTGTGATGCTATTTCATAAAAAAATGTATAAGTCTAGTGTCATATAGTTCAGAATCATTAAAAAATTATTGCTATCAATATATACATTTACATTTGCAGTGGCAAATGTTATTAAAAATACAAACTAATAACATGAGATCTGAAATAATGAGAAACTGGATAATCTGAACATGTATAATATGTCTTTCCTTGTGCTGTCGGTATCATTCCATTTGCTGTACATTATTTTCCATGACCCTATTTCTTTAATTCATTTGTTCATTAAATTATTTTGTAATTGTTTATTTCTTAAGATTGGACTGATGTTATTTAAATTTTAAATGTAGAAATTCAAAGTAACATCTCCAGTTTCTCATGCTTGCTTTTATCTTCTGTGCTAGTTCTACACTAACAGAGCAGAACTACTGTCTAGTGACCATATTTCTTCTACATAGCATTAAGAATGTCTTTAGTCTGTGTGTGAAATTACCTTAGTACTTTTGAAGTCTCTTTTTAAGAATACATAATTGGTATGTATATTAATTCTCAGAAACAGGTTACTTGTGTTGTGTGTTTCCTGCAGGTCACAGAGTAGTGTTATGTGACATTCTCATGAAGTGAAACAAAGAAATGGACTTGGAAATGAGAGTGTTATTGTTTACTTCTTTTTATTATTCTTGAATTTTACAGTATCATTTTTCTTTAATGTTTGAAACTGTTGTGAAATTATTGGGTAGGTTATGAATTTTTGAACTGTTGCCATGAATAATGGAATTTTAAATTATTAATTGTGTGTGTGTCCTGTATTTGTTTAGAAACCACAAAGCAAATTTTAGTGAACATCACAAGGAAAATTGCTTTTGTGAACATTTGATACATTTTTGAAGAAAAAAAAAGTGCCAATAATAATTTTGTATTTCTCTTTTCTTTTCTTACATTGTAAACATATCAATGTCTCCCAATTAATCTTACACTTATTTTTTCCATCAAACATACACAAATCATGTGGTTAGAAGAATCTATGTATTGAAAAATCATTTCAAAAGAGAACAAAACAATATTTTCATATAGTACAAATAAAATTTTTAAAATATTTATTTAATAAACTATTTTGAAGATGAATTATGTCTGTAAGATTTACTGAATCATTCACAAACTTCAAAGAGATTTGGATGGGAATGTCACTGCCATGACTATGTGTAAAAATGTATTCTGCAAGATATACTGTACAAGGTGACAGTAGAAAACAAAATAATGCAATACTGAAGAACTGATTTTATTACATTGGTGAAAAGCTATTTTGAAATGCTAAACTCAAGAAGTTAGAATAAACATTTTCCCATCTTCCATTCAATTAAATATCTTTACAGATACAGATTAAAAACTAAATGTATACTGTGCTACAGTACCTGTTTTGTTACATACACATACCATGTACCCAAAACTTAAATTCTGTGATTGTCAATATTTCGTACTTTTTGAATTTGTTTTTGTATATAAAATCACTGAAGGTTATTAAAAAAACATCCATTTAGAAAAAGTCACCAAAATGTATTCAATTTTAGTCCAGAAACTGAGGTAATGATTATAGTACAGAAATAGAGGTGATGACTGAGAAACACAAACAATTTAATTGAAATAGTTTGAAAATTATGAGTACAACAAAACCTCTCTTACTTGAAAATGCCAGGAACAAAATAATTTCAATGATTTGATTTACTGTTCAAAAGTTGAAAATTACTTCATTTCAATACCATGTTTATCTTTACTTAAATGTTTAGTGGTACATGCATCTGTATCTTTGTGCAGACAGAATAATTAGTAGTTTTCGTGTTATTATAGAGAATAATACAGACAAATAGAAATTATGTACGATAGGTACTTCTTTTTTTCATTATCCAGTGTGGGTTTTTTTAGCTTCTTGTGAGATTAATGGTCTTCGGTACACAGTGCAAAATGCGATTCCATCTGTTTCTAAACAGTAAAAGATATGTTAATAAAAATCAAAATGAACTGGCATTTCCATTGAAGATTCACAACAAACCAAAATATGTTCATTTTTGTATAATATAACAACAAAATCATTGGTTTAGGTTCATTCTTATAAATCATTTTAAATTACGAAAGTTTTAGTGAAATGTCAATAAGTTTTATATAGAAGTTGGTCTAGTGAAATTTAACTATACAGCTCTTCATATTACATTATTCAAATGAGAGAAATTGAAAATTAACTTTTCTATATTCTACATTTGTAATACCTATAGTAATGCATATTCCATTTCAACTGAACATATCTATATACTGCTTTTTCAGATCATATAAGGGAAAAATCAATTTATTATTTTAATTGTTGCCCTTTAGTACATGGTATACGATTTTTTCTTCTACGTAAATCTTTTCAGATCACATATTTTGGTCCATTGTTTACTCTTTAAGATAAAGCTTGATGTAAGAGTTATTTAAACACAAAACCATAAAATATGCCGACTTTGAGTCTTCACACACCCAGTAACTTCCTAATTTTGGTCGCCAATACAAAGTCTACTTCCAAACATATTGAACCAACTGTGGGTGGAATATCTGGAACCAAAACAAAATAAGATTTCCAAATTTTTAGCCCAGTGCCCTCGACATGCTGCTCTTTTATATAAAAACACCCATAACTTGTTTTCTCTTCATAAGACTGTAAAAGTAGTAACATCTGAAATAGATAATAATTAATTAATAATGTAAATAAATAAATAATTTTTTGGTGGCAATCTTAAATTTTTAAACTGTTTAAGCACAAAAATTACAAAATATTTTTTACAATAAATTTCAGAGGTTCCACCTCACAAATTAAACTTCATATATTTGCATACAAACTATTAATTTTTTATAAGATTTTTAGTAATACAAAATACTTTAATTAGTAACACTACAACTGCACATAATTTTTTGCATTATTTCTTAAATAATATTTTAATACTATGGCAAAAGTGTTTCCAACGTACCAAAATTTTTGTATGGACTTTAATAGGCTACCTTACATATGGTGTTTGTATAACCCTCCCAACATATCAAAATAGAAAGTTGAATATTTGACATTTTGAAGCTTTTAATGAAAATTATATCAATGTCAGGTTATTGTGCAAATGTCGCTGTATTCAATTACCTACAAAAATTAAAGAAAAAATAGGAGCTACTTTTGAGAAAGAGTTTTTGCATCTAGATTATGTTGTTTTTTTAAAGTTACTATTTCGCTCAAAATTACACAAAACTACTCATATTTGCAATAAAATCAACATAGCATTATTTAAAGCTCTAATTTTGAAACAGATTTTATTAATAAAATATCTGTCTTCAATAATATATTTGTAGGAGGGTACATATCAAGAACCAAAAATGAGGATTCTGTCTACACTACGTGTCAGAGGCAGCGTTTTACTTGAAAAAGAAGTAAGCAAAATCTACTTTTTGGTGTCAGGCCTGATAAATCATATTTTCTGATGAAAATCTGCACTTTTCCCCTTGGAGTTATAGAACTTACTAAATTTTGACATGCAAAGAAGTAAACATTTTTGTGCTAGATATTTTACTTATAAAATTCATTCAAAATAAAGAGTACAGGCATTTTTTCTTGCAAAAGTATATTTTGAATATCATATAACATGAATATAGTGTAAAAATGGACTTTTGACAGTTCACAGCCATCAGAGCTATCTAATTACAATGTAATACTCTGCTCAGCTGGCTGCATGGTTGTGGATCTTGGAAGTCTCCATTACCATATTGAGCAAGTGTTATTTATACTAAAAACTTTGAATTTCTTAAAATTACACAAAAGTGTAAAAGGACTTTCATTTTTAGAATAAAGAGAGACATTGCAAAGGAGGAAACCATAGCACCAAAGCCATGGAAAAAAGCCATTAAAAATATAAATAAATAAAAATACAACTAAAACAAACTTCTAAATATAAAAAAGCACTTACAAGGAATTATTTTCATAATTTGGAAAATGCTGCACAGTTAGTTTTTCTATTTGGCAGGAACTTTATTTAACAAAAGAAATGCCTTGTAAAGTCATTGCCCAATAAAAAGATTAACAGAATCATTGCTTATTTTTTAGTGCTTTTTGTAGTTAGATGAAATTTCACTTTTTTTTTAAAATATATGGACATGTTCATGTTTGCTCATGGCACATGAAATCAAAATTAAATATACAAATGTAAAGCCATCTTTAAAATTCTCTTAGTGGTATTCACAAGAACATAGATAATGTTTTTGTCTGTGCTGTCCTCACATGTCCAAAATATACAATTAACTTAAGTAATTGCTTATGAACATCTTTGGATAATAAATATAAATTATAGTGTGACCTCTTAAAGAAATACTTGGTACTGCTTTTTTCTAATGGTAATCTTTCTTACAAGAAAGATGACTTACCAAGAAATTGATGGAAAGAGTACACTACGGTCAATTGTAATTCTGTGTGCATGAATGTTTGCCATTCCAGCACCCTCCAAAACTTCATTTATCTGAATCCACCATCCAACAAAATAATGGATATTATGATAATACAATCAGTGACAGGTTATTAAGAGCAGTAATTCTGTGGAAGTTGCATGCCGTTTTGTGCCATTAGTTGTCATGTGGGGATGTCTGGCCGATGTTGTTAGCCAAATTGCTTAATTATGCTCTGTGAAGTCAGAGAAGTTGAGCAATTGAGACACCACACTCTCCTAGGCTGGTAACTGTCTGGAAACCCTGGTTACTCATGGCACTGAGCTCCTGGCTGAAGGAATAAAAGGCACTGACTCACTGCAAAGTGACTGACTTGACTGTGACAAAAAGACAAAAAACTTCAAGAAGGATTACTTCAGGTGCTCAATGCTCAAGAAGGGATTAGAGACCAATCTTTTTTATTTCTAATATTACTAACAATTATTGTCGTTTTCAATTTATTCTTCGTGATATTCAATTTCCTTAAATAAATATTAATTTTTAAAATGTAAAATTTATAAATGAATTTAAATTGATTCAAATGCAATGTAACCTAAATGGTGATCATATATTATCATCCTTTCAGTAACTTCTACTACTTTTTTTTATTTATGTACCAACCCAAACAGTAATACTAATGTTTATTAAGTATTGTTGTCACTAACCTCTTATTGTTCACAAGTGTCACAAAATATTTAATTTTTTTGTAATAGCACAAAGAAATTTAGACATGGGTGGGGATTGCAGTTGTTCCCCGTCACAAAGAATGCAATCTATTTTAAGCATATCAAAGCGTACAACAGATTTTCTTTCTGGGAGGGAAGGTAAACAAGGTGTCAAAAGGTGCTGAAAGTCCATAAGAGTAGAACAAAACTATTTTATTTTGCAGTTATCACAAATGGTCTGGGGATGCATATAGTCCCCACGTGACTACTTACGGGAAAACTTTGAAAAAGGAAAGTTACAAAAAAGTACTACAAGAGTAGTATCTCTTGATGAGGAGATAACATTTTGAACACTGTTTCTATGCAGAGGTGTCATTCCATAAAATGTAATCAAGTGGATCAAAATTAGATATTTTCTTGAAAAGTGTACTTAATGATAAATGGGAATATACAAAAACAGTCTGCATTTTTATAAATATGATCTCTGAAATGCCACAAAAGTTATTATTTTACATTGCATGGTTTCAAACATAAAACTTGAAATTCTGATCTGTTTTATCTCACTGCTTGGAGTAAAGTGGATTATCTAAATATTTTTTATTGTGAATCCATTTTGCCCCAACCGAGGGGGAAAATGAATCACTGTAAGACTAAAAAAAATAATGGTACAACAATTTAATTAAAAAATACATTTAATTTTACAACTACAATTAAAACTACTATTAAATCACAATTTTATGAATGTTTGAACATTTCCCACATAGGGATTTCTTTTATGCTGTTATTTTTCCTCAAAAAACTTATCATGGCAGCAGTTTCATCAGCCCCAAAATTTAAAAAAAACTTTTATTTGTTGTAAAGGAAATAAGAATATTGTCTCCCTTGTCATGAATTTCTGAAACTTCATCTTCATAACATTGTCAGTATCAGCATCAGAAATTGCTCTTTCTTTTATGTTTGTTAAGTTTGCTCATTGGGCACTCTTTCCTGGTACTATTTTCAATCATTCACTACGAGTAAGAGTTTTCAGCTGTTTGTCTTGCATGGCTTTTCTGTTGGTGTCCTATTAGTTACTGTCCTTCAAGATGGCTCCATGTTTACATCGGGAGTTTACTGCTCGACGTAGCTTCTACTGCTTGGCAAAGAATTGTTTTATTATAGTCTCTTTTCCCTCTTTTGTCCATTTTGCCTTGTTTTATTGGTACCAAATATACTTTGATATCCATTTTATTTCAGTGCTTGACTCAATTTACTTCAAGGCTAGGATGTAAGATTATAAGTGTAATGTGATTAGAGATCTTCTCAGAAAGAGTTAAATACAAAAAATTTTAATTGTATGATATTCAAATCTTATTTTTCTAATGATCAGTGTAATAAAGTAAGTTCTATTCAAAATTCTAGAGATTTTCATGGTTAATGCACTCATTATAATTATGTATAAATCTTAGAAAATATTTATTTAATTGTGTTATTAATTTAATTTATAATTTTTCGAATACAATTCAATAAGATACATTTTCATTTCCAATTCTTACACAACTGAGAAACGTCTCTCCCATTTAATAGACTTTACTGACCATTTAAAATTAGTCATGCATGATCATCAATCAATCATGAAAAACATAATGTGGTTCTTTGCATTAAAGATTATGTTCTTCTTTACTATGATAAACTTAGAAGCATAAATATATTTAAAGAATTAAAATATAAAAAAAAGGGTTTTTTGTGGTTACAAAGGAAGGATAGGATGAAAAATGCTTAACTTTGGGCAAGAATCATTGTTTAAAACATTTTACTGTATTTTGCCTGTGGGTACTTTTTACCATTTTACCTAGCTATGCCTTTTATTGAAAACAGAGATGATTGAAATTATTATCGAAATGATTTTCTTTTTTTTTTTAATTAACTAATTATGGAATGCAATTGTAATAAAAAAATGAAGGTTGGTGAGACTAATCAAGCAGATTATGAGTCTGCCCATAGTGTAAGGAAGATGCCTATTCAGGATGTTTCTTATATCATGAGTCTGCCAAATTCCTTTTCAAGTTGAGACTGGCAGAAAAATGGAAAGGAAAGTAGATAGGTGCTCCAAAAAAATGTATAATTTCCTGAAGAAATTCTTACATCAAAGGTAACAGGTGTATGGAAAATGATTGAATTTCAATGACCCTTCAGACAGAAATATCTACAGAAACTCCTGTAGTTATTTTAGTTAAGATAGGTACTATAGAAACTATAGTAAAAAAGAAAGTTTCCAAACAGAAAGGTGTATTATGCAAAATAAATGCAAGGAAATAGGTTGCTCAAAATTAAGGGTGGCTTGGAAAACAATTGTCAATCTTAAAAAAGATATTGTGGAAAAACTGACATTGTCTCCTAAAACTAAAGAGGTATGGAAAAAATACTATGAAAACCTTTAATAAAAACACAGATTTTTATTTGTATAAATTATTCCATTCATTACACAAATACTGGCTGTGAAGATTTAAGTGTGTACTCAATAAAGGAGTTAGTAGTTATAAAGAGTAATGAAGCTCCCAGACCTGAAGGTGTTCCTTCTGAGCAAGTAAAGTCTGCCTTAATGTTATCTTAGAGAGTATGTCAGAAATATTTAATAAATGTATCAAACGAGAGGCTGACACAAATTATTGGGAAAATGCTTCACAATTTGGAAACTTTCTTCACTTTTCAAAAAAGGAAACATAGAATTTTTCTTGCTCCTACATGTAGTAAATTACTTTCTTTAATGGGGGGCGGATGTCGCCCAAGGTCTCGATAGAGTTGGTGAGTAAATCTACACCTGTAAGTACCGAGAAGCCCTTGTTATGCGATCGCATCTGTATGGCCGAAATAGCCGCATGTAATAGGTTCGCCGTTACGTGGCCGACAAGCAGAGGCAGAATTCAAGGAGGGGCAACTGCCCCCCCCCTCAATGTTAGGACAAGCTTTTTAAAAACATTTCATTTCGCGGATCTTCAAATTTGTATCATAAACGATTTTGAGAAGAAATTTAATAATAATTAAGCGAACAATAAATTCATTAAGCTGAGCTAATACGATACATTAATAAATTGATGAACTCTAGATCAGTATTACTGTACTGTAAAACATCCCTATTAATAAATAATCTTTCAATTATATTGCATTTAAATGTTATTTACTTAGAAATTGAAGTTTCGTGCCTAAAATCACGAGTCATAACACTCGAATTAACATATATTATGATTCAATAAATTGGTTCCATTACAAATATCCTAGCGTTCTTAAATATTTCAAATGCCAAAATAGGTGCTTCTCGCGAAACTCGTTTCGTGAATCCGCGGTACGAGAAAACTGTCGTGTATTTTCCCGCATTCCTGTAATCTACGCAAGCATTGTCACCAAACTGAAAACTGTAGGCGTTGACCATGGAAAACATTTTTTTTCTTTAACGAATCTTTAAAAAAGAAGCAATTTGTTTACGCTGCGAAACGTACGGATTCAAAAAAGCACCGATGGCTAACTTTTCTGTTATCCGGCAGTTCTAGCATGAAAAATACATGTGTCAGAGACCAAAAACTGCGTGTTTACAATTTTTGAAAAAGATGAGAAAGTGAAAATATATGATGTTGTGTAAAACTGCTTATTATATTACATATTGTATATTTTTCCATTATAATGTAAGATATAATGTAATTAATGCATATGTTTGATGATAAGAGTACATTGAGAAAAAATCGGGTGTGTCAAGCTGGCACAACCACCATAGCACAATCACTTCAAACTAAATGAAATATTTAGAACTAATTTATTACCCAAAAATTAAAGTTATTTCTTCTCCCCTTTCTGAAATAAACGTGGTTGTGCTGGCGTGACAGTCACGCTAGCACAACCCAATATAAAAAATGGGCACAATCAATTCAAACTAATACGAATCTTTAGTACACATTTATTACTAATTTATTAGTATATAATAAAATTTATTATGCATGCCGATTACGAAAAAAAAATAGTTAAAAACAGCATAGTTATGCAACACCGCACGACATTTGCATATAATATTGGAGACCACCAACGGCCACAAACAACTAAAACCTATTCAATAATGATATACACATTCTATACTAACTTATTACACATTATGAATTTAAAAACATTGCCACGTATTAAATAAATATTGTTAAAAATAAATCACAGTTGTCCAAACATGCCAAATATTCAAACTCGATAATAGAGACAACTAACGAGTACAATCAAATAAAACCAAGAACATAATCAAACAGACGTTTGATACTAATTTATTACTCTAAACAGAAATTCATTACTTTTATTATTTACGAAATAAATAATTTTAAAAACGTCATAATTATGCAACCACCCACGATATTCGAGTAGTAAATTGGAGAGTACCAAAAACCACAAACAACTAAACCTATTAAATAATATAATACACATTCAGTACTAATTTATTACACCTAAGAAAAAATTATAAACGAAGAAACGTATTAAATATATATGGTACAAAGTGATTCGTAGTGGTCAAACATGCAAGAGATTCAAATTCGATCATAGAGAGAACCAACGAGCACAATCAAAGAAAACCAATATCATTTAACACATGTTTTATACTATTTTTTACACAAAACAGAAAATTATTACTCTTGCTGTTTACATATTAAATAATTTTAAAAACGACGTACATATGCAACCACGCACGACATTCGAGTAGTAATTTGGAGAGTACCGACGGCCACAAATAACTAAAACCTATTCAATAATTCAAAACACATTCAGTACTAATTTATTACACCTAACAAAAAATTATAAACGTTGAAACGTATTAAATAAATATTGAATTAACTAAATCGTTGTGGTCAAAACATACAAGAAATTTCAATTCGATCATAAAGAGAACCAACGAGCACAATTAACCAAAACTAAGGACATCATTTAACACACGTTTCAAGCTAATTTTTACTCTCAACAGAAATTTATTACTATCTCTGTTTACGAAATAAATATTTTTAAAAAGGACTACATATGCAATCACGCACGACATTCGAGTTCAAATTTGGAGAGTACCAAAAGTCGCAAACAACTAAAACTTATTTAATAATCAAATACACAATTTATACTAATTGATTGCACATAAGAAAAATAATAAACATTGAAACGCATAAATATTGTATTAACTAAAACGTAATGATCAAAACATGAAACAGCTTCAAATTCGAACATAGAGAGAACCAACGACCACAATCAACCGAAACTAAGAACATCATTCAACACACGTTTCATAGTAAATTTTTACTCGAAATATAAATTTATTACTCTTTCTGTTTACGAAATAAATAATTTTAAAAACAACATACATATGCAACCACGCACGAAATTCGAGTAGCAATTTGAAATTTACCAACGGCCATAAACAACTAAAACCTATTCAATAATTAAAAACACATTCAGTTCTATTTTTTATTGAATATTTGCATGCATTAGCCTGTGAGGCTTTTGGCAGATGGTTAAGAAAATATACAATTTATTTTCGATTATAAGAGTTGAAGGAGAAACAAAATGTAGCTAATGCATCATTCGCAAAATAATTCAAAATAATTTCCTATAGGTGAGCTTTACTGTAGATGAAAAATGCTAAGGAGGATGGAAGAAATGTTTTGGAAGTTTACGTTTTATTCTGTTTTGGTGAGGGTAATGTTTACCTAGCTGAAAATGGAGTGCAGACGGGGTATGATTTATATGAAAATTACATTTTGAGGAGAGTTGTAGAAAATAATCTTTGATAGGTAGAATGCCCAATGCATTATGAATTTGTTCATTGGAAATAAATCATGGAGCTTTTAAACAAGTTTTGAGGCAAGAATTTTGGTAATCAATGTTTTGGAAGCAGATCTCCAGATTGGAAAGACATATGTGAGAATGGGATGGATCATCATTAGATAAATTCTAATTTTGGTTTTGACGTTAAGGGAATTTGAATATTTTACTAAAGGAAGAAGTTGCCAACGATTATTAGCCAAAGATATTTTGTGAAGAATATCATTTTTCCAGTGAAGTCTTCTGTCCATTAATATGTCTAAATATTTTACAGGTTCATTTGAAGGAAGCCATGGTATATTGTCATTATTAAAAATTAAAGGAGTAAGATGTTATAGTGTCTTAAGGAAAATATTTTTGCGTTACATTTTGAAACATTGAATTTTATATGTCAGTTGTAAGCTCAACTTTCAATGAGGTTTAGATGAGTCTGTAAGAATGATATTGCTGTTTGTAAATTTGAATTAGTGCTATAGAGAACCGAGTCGTCGGCAAATAAAGTTATGGAAGTATTCAAAGCAGTAGGAAAATCATAAAGAAATAAGTTAAAAAGAGTTGGAGATAGTACTGCTCCCTGAGGGACCCCGGCATGGATTGATTTAGCAAATGAAAGATATTGTTTTAAACGAATATGAAAGATACAATTTTCTAAAAAGCTTTTAATTAAATTGTATAAATAGTTGGGAATTTTTAGAAGAGAAAGTTTATATAATAGTCCAGGGTGCCATACTGTATCAAACACTTTTTCAATATTTGAGAAAACTGCACAAAAATATTGATAGTTTTGAAATGCCCATGAAATTTCTTCTGTTAAATGGAGAATTTGGTGGTTAGTAGATAAAAGTGTTCTAAATCCAAATTGGAAATGTGGTATAGCATTAACTGAATTTAAGAAATTATTTAGTCTATAATTAATGCATTTTTCAAATATTTTACCAATTGAAGATAGTAAGCTAATTGGTCAATAATTTAAAGGATTTTCAGTGGATTTGTTAGGTTTGACTGTAGGAATTACACGTGCTATTTTCCATGCATTAAGGAAGTAAGAAAGTCTAAGACAGGAATTGAAAATAGCAGTGTAGTGAATGATTGTTGAAAAAGGGAATTGTTTAATGATATATGGAGAAAATAGGTCAGGTCCGAAAGAAAATTTTGGTTTTAGTTTATCTATAAAGTTAAGTACCTCAAAAGGTGAAATAAAAGATATATCACGGGGAGTGAATGAAAATGTTTTCTATTGTGATAAGATAAAAGTATCATGTTGAGTATTAGTAGAAGAATGAGGAGTAAATGTTTGTGATAGATATTTAGAGAAAGTTTCACATTTGTTTGGGGGTTGATATATGTATTTATTTTGATCAAGTAGGGAGGAATGATTGTAGTTTTTTTGAGTATTTTAAGGGTTGTGTTCCATAGATATGAATCATGTATGTTAGTGTAATATGACTGACGAAGAATGTGATTAGATTGATGTAAGTATAATAGTTGGCGAACTTGTTTTGTTAAGAAGTTTAAATAAGTTTTCAGATAAATAGAGCTATGTCTTAACCAATAGTTTCTAACTTAACGTTCATGTAGAATTAATCTATGTATATAAAGTGGGATTGGTGGGCAAGTATCAATATTTGGGAGGAAAGGATGCAATCAAATCAATAGCATCCAAAATTGTATGACGTATGAGTGAGATGTATTGATCTATTTGACTTGATGTTTGAGGTTTAGAAATAGGGGGTAGAAGATGAGTAACTAGATCTTGAAAAAATGGCCAATTTATTTTGAGTATGTGAAATGGATATTCAGGTTTAGATTGTGTTGGAGAAATCGAGAATGTGAAAGATAGAGGGCGATGATCAGAAGGAAGTACATTTAATACATCGGTTGTAACATAGTATGATATGTTTTTAGAAATTCTGAAATCTATTATATCTGGTAGTATATCATATATGTATGAAAAATGTGTTGGTGAATCTTGGGGATGAATAATTAAGTTAAAATTTGTAATATCTTGGAGTAATAATAGTCCGTTTGAATTGTTTAATCTGCTTCCCCATGCATTGTGCTTTCCATTGAAGTCCCCAGAGATGAAAGAGGGTTCATTTGAATTGAAAAAATAAAAAAAATCATTGGTTTTATAAGATATATTTGTTTTTTTGTATACTGAAGAAATTTATAAATATGGAATTTCTTTTGTTTTGATAACAATACGGACATTTTCAATTTCAATCATTGAAGATTATTAAGTTGGTAAAGTTCGATGGACTTCCTTACTGTGATTGTAACACCACCTTTTCTTCCAAAGGAATGTGTGGTTATACGATCAGATCGATATATAAAATATCCAGGTATATAAAATTTACTGGAAGGAGATAAATGGGTTTCCTGCAGACAGACTATGTCTATTTTAAGTATTTTTAAGTAGTAAGATAATAAGGATATTTTGTTTTTAATACCATCTGCATTCCAAGAGGGTATTTTAAGTTTTGGTTTTGGTTCCATAATAAAGGATAATTAAGGAGTAAAATGTGAGTGATTGAATAATGTTTTGTATTAATGTGGGTAACAGGTAAGGCAATAAGGATGTTATTAGAGATTGTATCTGAGATACGAGTGATGTTAAAGTATTAATATTATGTGTTATAAAAAAAAAAAAGAAGTGTTATAATTCAGGGTGATTTAACTTTTTCTGAGTATAAAGATTGTGCTAGTATAAAGATTGTGATAGTAGTTAGAATGTTGTGGTAAAGGAGGAGTGTGAATGTTTTGAGAATTTTCATTAGAATGAGTGTGGAAAGAATTTTGATGAGTACAATTAGGTGAAGTTATTCTTTTTGATGTAGAAAGTTAATGAATGTAGGACATTTTTTACTAGAGGATGCATGAGCTGCATTTGGAAAATCACAATTTGCACAATTTTCTTCAGGAGATGTACACTGCGAGTTGTGATGATCTGCTGAGCACCGTCCACTACGTAAGGGTAACCCACAGTTTTTCTTGGTATGTCCATATCGTTGACAGTTTCCCCATCTAACTGGGCCGGTTTGTTGTCTTCGTTCTTCTACGTTGAGTATTGCATTAAATAATGAAGATGTTCATATAATTTGTTTGCAGAATTCTCTTTTTTTAATGTGACTGCTATTAATGGCCACAGTTTTTTAGACAAATCACTGTTTTTACAGGAAATTTTTGACAAAGTAGTTCTTGAATTATTTCTTCTTTGTTGTAGGATGTTGGAACATTTCGTATTATAACTGAGATGGTTGATTTTGTTGGATCACTATAAGTATGGTAAAATATATTTTTCTTTGGTAATTCATGTCGAAGTGTAGAGTAATCATCTATTGTATAAACTAATAATTTAATGTACTGACCTTGAACTTTTGTTTTGAAGTTATTATGATGCAAAATTTCTGATATTGTAGAGATCAAGATGACGTGGTTATCATAATTATGAATAAATAACAGTGGAAAAGAAGTTGCTGTTGGAATATTTTCTGATGTTATGTCTTGAGAAGCAGATGAAAGATTTTTAAATCTATTGTGTGTTGGTATATTATAATAAGTGTAGGTTGGAAGCGAATTAGGTATGTTCAAGTCTTGGCGTTGTCTCTTTGCTGGTTGAGGCTGGTATCTTGCTTAATGAGTAAGTGACATTTCTATAGAACGATTTGAGTTAATTTGTAGATTAGAGATGTTTGATACAGTTGGTAATGGTATTTGACTTGGTGGGGCAGAACTAGAAGGAAGGTTTTCAATATCTGGGTTATAGAGAAAATTTGAAGGTGGAAGTGAATTACTGACATATTGGAAAGGTTGATTGACAATCATTTGTGTTGAAATCATTGGAACATTTTGATAAAAAGTAGATAAAGCATAATTTGGTTCATGTTAGGAACTTAATCTTGATTGTGTTAAATTTAATTTAAAAAATGGTCACAATTGATTCAAACTAATATGAAACTAATATATTAGTACATATTTATTACTAATTTATTAGTATATAATGAAATTTATTACGCATGCCGATTACGAAAAAAATAGTTAAAAACAGCATAGTTATGCAACACCGCACGACATTCGCGTATAATATTGGAGACCACCAACGGCCACAAACAACTAAAACCTATTCAATAATGATATACACATTCTATACTAACTTATTACACATTATGAATTTAAAAACATTGCCACGTATTAAATAAATATTGTTAAAAATAAATCACAGTTGTCCAAACATGCCAAATATTCAAACTCGATAATAGAGACAACTAACGAGTACAATCAAATAAAACCAAGAACATAATCAAACAGACGTTTGATACTAATTTATTACTCTAAACAGAAATTCATTACTTTTATTATTTACGAAATAAATAATTTTAAAAACGTCATAATTATGCAACCACCCACGATATTCGAGTAGTAAATTGGAGAGTACCAAAAACCACAAACAACTAAACCTATTAAATAATATAATACACATTCAGTACTAATTTATTACACCTAAGAAAAAATTATAAACGAAGAAACGTATTAAATATATATGGTACAAAGTGATTCGTAGTGGTCAAACATGCAAGAGATTCAAATTCGATCATAGAGAGAACCAACGAGCACAATCAAAGAAAACCAATATCATTTAACACATGTTTTATACTATTTTTTACACAAAACAGAAAATTATTACTCTTGCTGTTTACATATTAAATAATTTTAAAAACGACGTACATATGCAACCACGCACGACATTCGAGTAGTAATTTGGAGAGTACCGACGGCCACAAATAACTAAAACCTATTCAATAATTCAAAACACATTCAGTACTAATTTATTACACCTAACAAAAAATTATAAACGTTGAAACGTATTAAATAAATATTGAATTAACTAAATCGTTGTGGTCAAAACATACAAGAAATTTCAATTCGATCATAAAGAGAACCAACGAGCACAATTAACCAAAACTAAGGACATCATTTAACACACGTTTCAAGCTAATTTTTACTCTCAACAGAAATTTATTACTATCTCTGTTTACGAAATAAATATTTTTAAAAAGGACTACATATGCAATCACGCACGACATTCGAGTTCAAATTTGGAGAGTACCAAAAGTCGCAAACAACTAAAACTTATTTAATAATCAAATACACAATTTATACTAATTGATTGCACATAAGAAAAATAATAAACATTGAAACGCATAAATATTGTATTAACTAAAACGTAATGATCAAAACATGAAACAGCTTCAAATTCGAACATAGAGAGAACCAACGACCACAATCAACCGAAACTAAGAACATCATTCAACACACGTTTCATAGTAAATTTTTACTCGAAATATAAATTTATTACTCTTTCTGTTTACGAAATAAATAATTTTAAAAACAACATACATATGCAACCACGCACGAAATTCGAGTAGCAATTTGAAATTTACCAACGGCCATAAACAACTAAAACCTATTCAATAATTAAAAACACATTCAGTTCTATTTTTTATTGAATATTTGCATGCATTAGCCTGTGAGGCTTTTGGCAGATGGTTAAGAAAATATACAATTTATTTTCGATTATAAGAGTTGAAGGAGAAACAAAATGTAGCTAATGCATCATTCGCAAAATAATTCAAAATAATTTCCTATAGGTGAGCTTTACTGTAGATGAAAAATGCTAAGGAGGATGGAAGAAATGTTTTGGAAGTTTACGTTTTATTCTGTTTTGGTGAGGGTAATGTTTACCTAGCTGAAAATGGAGTGCAGACGGGGTATGATTTATATGAAAATTACATTTTGAGGAGAGTTGTAGAAAATAATCTTTGATAGGTAGAATGCCCAATGCATTATGAATTTGTTCATTGGAAATAAATCATGGAGCTTTTAAACAAGTTTTGAGGCAAGAATTTTGGTAATCAATGTTTTGGAAGCAGATCTCCAGATTGGAAAGACATATGTGAGAATGGGATGGATCATCATTAGATAAATTCTAATTTTGGTTTTGACGTTAAGGGAATTTGAATATTTTACTAAAGGAAGAAGTTGCCAACGATTATTAGCCAAAGATATTTTGTGAAGAATATCATTTTTCCAGTGAAGTCTTCTGTCCATTAATATGTCTAAATATTTTACAGGTTCATTTGAAGGAAGCCATGGTATATTGTCATTATTAAAAATTAAAGGAGTAAGATGTTATAGTGTCTTAAGGAAAATATTTTTGCGTTACATTTTGAAACATTGAATTTTATATGTCAGTTGTAAGCTCAACTTTCAATGAGGTTTAGATGAGTCTGTAAGAATGATATTGCTGTTTGTAAATTTGAATTAGTGCTATAGAGAACCGAGTCGTCGGCAAATAAAGTTATGGAAGTATTCAAAGCAGTAGGAAAATCATAAAGAAATAAGTTAAAAAGAGTTGGAGATAGTACTGCTCCCTGAGGGACCCCGGCATGGATTGATTTAGCAAATGAAAGATATTGTTTTAAACGAATATGAAAGATACAATTTTCTAAAAAGCTTTTAATTAAATTGTATAAATAGTTGGGAATTTTTAGAAGAGAAAGTTTATATAATAGTCCAGGGTGCCATACTGTATCAAACACTTTTTCAATATTTGAGAAAACTGCACAAAAATATTGATAGTTTTGAAATGCCCATGAAATTTCTTCTGTTAAATGGAGAATTTGGTGGTTAGTAGATAAAAGTGTTCTAAATCCAAATTGGAAATGTGGTATAGCATTAACTGAATTTAAGAAATTATTTAGTCTATAATTAATGCATTTTTCAAATATTTTACCAATTGAAGATAGTAAGCTAATTGGTCAATAATTTAAAGGATTTTCAGTGGATTTGTTAGGTTTGACTGTAGGAATTACACGTGCTATTTTCCATGCATTAAGGAAGTAAGAAAGTCTAAGACAGGAATTGAAAATAGCAGTGTAGTGAATGATTGTTGAAAAAGGGAATTGTTTAATGATATATGGAGAAAATAGGTCAGGTCCGAAAGAAAATTTTGGTTTTAGTTTATCTATAAAGTTAAGTACCTCAAAAGGTGAAATAAAAGATATATCACGGGGAGTGAATGAAAATGTTTTCTATTGTGATAAGATAAAAGTATCATGTTGAGTATTAGTAGAAGAATGAGGAGTAAATGTTTGTGATAGATATTTAGAGAAAGTTTCACATTTGTTTGGGGGTTGATATATGTATTTATTTTGATCAAGTAGGGAGGAATGATTGTAGTTTTTTTGAGTATTTTAAGGGTTGTGTTCCATAGATATGAATCATGTATGTTAGTGTAATATGACTGACGAAGAATGTGATTAGATTGATGTAAGTATAATAGTTGGCGAACTTGTTTTGTTAAGAAGTTTAAATAAGTTTTCAGATAAATAGAGCTATGTCTTAACCAATAGTTTCTAACTTAACGTTCATGTAGAATTAATCTATGTATATAAAGTGGGATTGGTGGGCAAGTATCAATATTTGGGAGGAAAGGATGCAATCAAATCAATAGCATCCAAAATTGTATGACGTATGAGTGAGATGTATTGATCTATTTGACTTGATGTTTGAGGTTTAGAAATAGGGGGTAGAAGATGAGTAACTAGATCTTGAAAAAATGGCCAATTTATTTTGAGTATGTGAAATGGATATTCAGGTTTAGATTGTGTTGGAGAAATCGAGAATGTGAAAGATAGAGGGCGATGATCAGAAGGAAGTACATTTAATACATCGGTTGTAACATAGTATGATATGTTTTTAGAAATTCTGAAATCTATTATATCTGGTAGTATATCATATATGTATGAAAAATGTGTTGGTGAATCTTGGGGATGAATAATTAAGTTAAAATTTGTAATATCTTGGAGTAATAATAGTCCGTTTGAATTGTTTAATCTGCTTCCCCATGCATTGTGCTTTCCATTGAAGTCCCCAGAGATGAAAGAGGGTTCATTTGAATTGAAAAAATAAAAAAAATCATTGGTTTTATAAGATATATTTGTTTTTTTGTATACTGAAGAAATTTATAAATATGGAATTTCTTTTGTTTTGATAACAATACGGACATTTTCAATTTCAATCATTGAAGATTATTAAGTTGGTAAAGTTCGATGGACTTCCTTACTGTGATTGTAACACCACCTTTTCTTCCAAAGGAATGTGTGGTTATACGATCAGATCGATATATAAAATATCCAGGTATATAAAATTTACTGGAAGGAGATAAATGGGTTTCCTGCAGACAGACTATGTCTATTTTAAGTATTTTTAAGTAGTAAGATAATAAGGATATTTTGTTTTTAATACCATCTGCATTCCAAGAGGGTATTTTAAGTTTTGGTTTTGGTTCCATAATAAAGGATAATTAAGGAGTAAAATGTGAGTGATTGAATAATGTTTTGTATTAATGTGGGTAACAGGTAAGGCAATAAGGATGTTATTAGAGATTGTATCTGAGATACGAGTGATGTTAAAGTATTAATATTATGTGTTATAAAAAAAAAAAAGAAGTGTTATAATTCAGGGTGATTTAACTTTTTCTGAGTATAAAGATTGTGCTAGTATAAAGATTGTGATAGTAGTTAGAATGTTGTGGTAAAGGAGGAGTGTGAATGTTTTGAGAATTTTCATTAGAATGAGTGTGGAAAGAATTTTGATGAGTACAATTAGGTGAAGTTATTCTTTTTGATGTAGAAAGTTAATGAATGTAGGACATTTTTTACTAGAGGATGCATGAGCTGCATTTGGAAAATCACAATTTGCACAATTTTCTTCAGGAGATGTACACTGCGAGTTGTGATGATCTGCTGAGCACCGTCCACTACGTAAGGGTAACCCACAGTTTTTCTTGGTATGTCCATATCGTTGACAGTTTCCCCATCTAACTGGGCCGGTTTGTTGTCTTCGTTCTTCTACGTTGAGTATTGCATTAAATAATGAAGATGTTCATATAATTTGTTTGCAGAATTCTCTTTTTTTAATGTGACTGCTATTAATGGCCACAGTTTTTTAGACAAATCACTGTTTTTACAGGAAATTTTTGACAAAGTAGTTCTTGAATTATTTCTTCTTTGTTGTAGGATGTTGGAACATTTCGTATTATAACTGAGATGGTTGATTTTGTTGGATCACTATAAGTATGGTAAAATATATTTTTCTTTGGTAATTCATGTCGAAGTGTAGAGTAATCATCTATTGTATAAACTAATAATTTAATGTACTGACCTTGAACTTTTGTTTTGAAGTTATTATGATGCAAAATTTCTGATATTGTAGAGATCAAGATGACGTGGTTATCATAATTATGAATAAATAACAGTGGAAAAGAAGTTGCTGTTGGAATATTTTCTGATGTTATGTCTTGAGAAGCAGATGAAAGATTTTTAAATCTATTGTGTGTTGGTATATTATAATAAGTGTAGGTTGGAAGCGAATTAGGTATGTTCAAGTCTTGGCGTTGTCTCTTTGCTGGTTGAGGCTGGTATCTTGCTTAATGAGTAAGTGACATTTCTATAGAACGATTTGAGTTAATTTGTAGATTAGAGATGTTTGATACAGTTGGTAATGGTATTTGACTTGGTGGGGCAGAACTAGAAGGAAGGTTTTCAATATCTGGGTTATAGAGAAAATTTGAAGGTGGAAGTGAATTACTGACATATTGGAAAGGTTGATTGACAATCATTTGTGTTGAAATCATTGGAACATTTTGATAAAAAGTAGATAAAGCATAATTTGGTTCATGTTAGGAACTTAATCTTGATTGTGTTAAATTTAATTTAAAAAATGGTCACAATTGATTCAAACTAATATGAAACTAATATATTAGTACATATTTATTACTAATTTATTAGTATATAATGAAATTTATTACGCATGCCGATTACGAAAAAAATAGTTAAAAACAGCATAGTTATGCAACACCGCACGACATTCGCGTATAATATTGGAGACCACCAACGGCCACAAACAACTAAAACCTATTCAATAATGATATACACATTCTATACTAACTTATTACACATTATGAATTTAAAAACATTGCCACGTATTAAATAAATATTGTTAAAAATAAGTCACAGTTGTCCAAACATGCCAAATATTCAAACTCGATAATAGAGACAACTAACGAGCACAATCAAATAAAACCAAGAACATAATCAAACAGATGTTTGATACTTATTTTATACTCTAAACAGAAATTCATTACTTTTACTATTTACGAAATAAATAATTTTAAAAACGTCATAGTTATGCAACCACCCACGATATTCAAGTAGTAAATTGGAGAGTACCAAAAATGACAAACAACTAAACCTATTAAATAATATAATTCACATTCAGAAGTAATTTATTACACCTAAGAAAAAATTATAAACGTAGAAACCTATTAAATATATACGGTACAAAGTGATTCGTAGTGGTCAAAACATGCAAGAGATTCAAATTCGATCGTAGACAGAACTTACAAACACAATCAACCAAAACTAAGAACATCATTTAACACACATTTCATACTAATTTTTTAGTCTAAATAAAAATTTATTACTCTTACTATTTACGAAATAAATAATTTTAAACACCACATACATATGCAACCATGCGCGACATTCAAGTAGTAATTTGGAGAGTACCAAAAGCCACAAACAATTAAAACCTATTCAACAATTAAAAACACATTCAGTTTTAATTTATTGCAACAAAGAAAAATTAATAAACGTTCCAACGTATTATACAAAGATTGTGAAAAAAAATCATAGTTGTAGAACATGCCCGCTATTCAAATTCGATAATAGAGAGAACAAACAAGCACAAACAAACGAATCCAATAATATACGTTATTAGTCATTAGATAGTAATTTAATATTCTAAACAGAAATTTATTGCACTTGCTATTTACAAAATAAATAATTACATAAAACATCATAGTTATGCAACTACAGATGAAATTCGAGTTGTCATTTGGAATGTACCAAAAGTCACAAACAACTACACCCTATTAAATAATGAAATACAAAATACAAACATAGTAAACCTAAAAAAACATGTAAACAGTGATACACATTACATAAATATTGTATTTACTGAGACATAGTGGTCAAAACATGCAAAAGATTCAAATTCCATCATAGAGATAACCAACTAGCACAATCAAAGAAAATAAAGAAATATCATTTAACACACGTTTCATACTAATTTTTTACTCTGAACACAAATATATAACTCTTGCTGTATGCGAAATAAATAATTTAAATTTACATACATATGCAACTATGCACAAGATTCAAGAAGTAATTTGGAGAGAACCAACGGCCACATAAAACTAAAACCCATTCAATAATTAACAACACATTCAGTACTAATTTATTACACCTGAGAAAAAATTATAAATGTTGAAACGCATTAAACAAATATTGTAACAACTAATTTGTAGTGTTAAAAACCTGCAAGAGATTCAAATTCGATCATAGAGAGAACCAACAAGCCCAATCAATGAAAACCAAGAACATCATTTAAGAGACGTTTGATATTAATTTTTTACTCTAAATGGGAATTTATTACTCATGCTGTATATAAATAAATAATTTAAAAAACGTTCTAGTTATGCAACCACATGATATTCGAGTAGTAAATTGGAAAGTAGCAACGGCCACAAACAACTAAAACCTCTTCACAATTAAATAGACATTCAATACTACATTATTCATACAAAGATAAAAGTATAAAGGTCCCCACGTATTAAATAAATATTGTTAAACAGAATCATACATCTCCAAACATGCCCAAGTTTCAAATTCGATCATTGAAAGAACCAATGAGCACAATCAAGTAGAACCAAGATATAAGACCACATCTCATATATACCATAATATAAGAGACATTTGATCGTAACTTGCTACACAAAACAGAATAATATTACTCTTGCTCTTTATCAATAGAGACTGTATTTTTATGTAATTACATTATTTTGTAATTCTACTACTTAATTTTTTAAAAAAAAGTCAATTATTTGACTTTCATTTTTATATATTTTATGGTAGTAACATTTTTACTTTACTCATCTTAATATTTTATTAAATGCAGGGCAGTGAAATTTTTAATTCTTGTAGGTGTTTGAAAAAGTTGGTTTATTTCTTAAAACTTTATAACGTTGCCAGTGATTCAACAATGCCTAATTGACCTTATCAGGGCTGAACCTTTATTTTGTGGATTTTGTACATCAACTCAAATTAGTTAAAACTGCACTGATTTCAAAAAACAAATATTTTGACAACACTGTTATTACATGTATTTAAAGATTAAGGAAGACTATTTGGGAAAGGGGATGGCAGATTGTTTAAAATTGAATGTTTTAAAGGAGTATGAATATACATATTTCTTGTTATCGATGACATGAGGTCAAGAAACATATGTGATGAGGACCTACAAAAATCAGTCAACATTTAAGGACAGGAGTCAAATAATAATGTAACAAATGTTCCAAGGAGAATGTTTACCCTTAATAATAATTAAATATCTACACATGTCCAAAGAGTCGTCAATCGCATTACTGATTTAAAACTAGCAGATGCCACGAAAATTGTCCAAAATTCTAATCTTGATTTACAAATAATTTTGTCACCGTGAAATAACAGTAAGGCACGTGAACAAGCACTTGCTGCTATAAGCCTGTTAGGGGGTTGATATCAAATAGGCAATATTTCGCGGTATGGCCCGACACAATTCAAACAATACAATTTCAACAAAATAAACTGGTATACGATACCACAGATCTAACGTACTAAGAAACAAGTCTTTTTCAACATACCGTAGATTAGTACACGCTTATAGTAATTCAGCCATCATTAGCAAAGTACTTGAAGGACATTTATGAACATAACAAAGTATTGACATAATTTTCAATATCGAAGTCAGCTCTCGGCCTGTTCGTCTATTTCATTTAAATTAGTTAGGCGGGCGGGCGGCAGCCGCCTGCTGTATATACTCTCTGGCGCCGGCAGCGGCAGCGGCAGCGCCAGCCATCTAAAGCTAGCAGCGCCAAAAAAAAAAAAAAAAAAATCTCAACCAAACTATTTCCATAATTATGGGCTAATGAAGTGCTATAATCCCGAAATTTAGACTCTTTTGGATTTCCCAAAGTCGTTAGCTTTGGACTAAAGCTAGCAGCGCCCACTCAGAAAATCCACCTAAAAATCAATTCACGAATTTGAAACTCTACCCAAAATTTAAGAATAATTATGGGCTCTAGGAAAAAAATTATATTCCAAAAATTCAGGGCTGTAAAAAGACGAACAATTACCATTGGTTCTTACGGGCAAATAAACACAAAAATAAAAAAAATAAAAATACAGAAAAATCTGAGCGCTGCCCTGTGGAACCCCCGCCCCGGCGCGTCTTAGGGACGATTGTACGCCATTGAGACGCACTCTGAACGTCCTCTCCGTGGGAAAGCTACCGATCAACCTGGTGTAGCAGTCGCTTATCCCTGACTCGATGAGACATAAGAGGGCCCCCTCATGCCACACCGTGTCGAAAGCCGACCGCATTTCCAGGAAGATGGTAGGCAGTTTGCCGCCGCTCCGCTGTGACCCGTTCTGAATCCAAATTGTTCGTCTCGGAGGAGACCTAGACGTACTTCCTGTTGCAAACGCACCAGTACTTGGTGCTCTAGGGTCTTTCCTAGGAGCGAGAGGAGACTAATGGGTCTATAACTACTCGGCAGGGAGAGGCTTTTACCGCACTTGGGAATTAAGCAGATGCTCGCAGTTTTCCACGGTCGCGGGAAATAACCTTGCGCTAGACAGGCCAGAAGAAACTCCACCCCTTTGTCACCAACAGTTCTCAGCTGCGCGACAGTGATACCATCAGGGCCGCGAGATTTTTTGGGGTTGAGGCGGCGGAGCACTCCGAGGAATTCCTCGTCCGTCACGCGACGGGCTGAGGTGTTCGGTTCGACGGACAGGTGGCGCTGTAGTCGCTCCGCAGTCAAGCGGGCATCGCTAGTTCCAATGTCGTTGGTTTGCGCCATCATTGCGCCTATTAGTTTGCACCATCTTCCGGAAGAAGAGCTGCAAACTGTGCTAGCATTGCCAGAAACTGCCGTTCGAGCGAGTCAGCAAAGGCTTCGCTTTTAGCGGCGGCGTCCCACACATTCCGGTGCTGGAGGAGGTTGACCGGGGAGCCTTGGGGCGTCCGCGTTGGTCTGTACGGGATGGTTTACTCCTGGTTGCCATCCCAGCGCTTTTGATAAGTCCCATAGGCGTTTATCGTGGAGGTTGCAGTCTTCTAATGTATTTTTTCACCGAGCGTTTCTCTCGTCTCTCAGAGACGCACGGAATTCTCGGCTCAGCGCTCTCGCCCGCTCCCCTACATCACCAAATCGGTGATGAAGCTTTACTGCTCTGCGGAGCGCTTACAGTGTCCGTCTTTGCTCGTCTGTGAGCTTGGGACGAGAATCCAGCACGCGCGTCACTTTCGTGACCTTTTTGTACACGGACATGGCCGGGTCATTGAACATGTTCACTGCAGATTCAATGTCCGTGTTTGTCATTAGCGGTCTCTGCTCGAGCAAATCGCTCACTTGAGCTTAATAGCCGACCCAGCCAGTGATGCGCGTTGTTCACATTTTTTGCTGGCGTGCTGCGTCAAGAGATGTCACTACTCATATTACCGGATTGTGATCGGAATCCAGTTCGGGAAGTGACAACGGTACATTGCCATCAACTCCCTTCGCGATCGCAAAATCGATAATACTCGGTCGCTTGCGAGTTCCGCGCTGGGCTGTCATGAAATATGTGGGACGTTTCGGTGCGCATACATATACGCCCCGTCTCATCGCTGCTAGAGGCGAGATTGGTGCCGTTCCTGTTGGAACCTAAGCATCCCCACGACCGGTGCCTTGCATTGAAATCACCAAGTAGCACTACCTTGGTGTCGAGGGCGAGGATAGCTTCGATTTCTGAGACGTTTAGAATTTGATGTAGGCAGTAGACAGACGCGACAAGGAGTCGGCTGGTTCCCACCCAAATGTGCGCTCCAACCGCTTCCAGAGATGTCAGCATTTGGGTCGGGAGGTTTGCTTTGAGCTGAGGGATGTCGCGACGAATGTGCAATGCGACACCACCTCCCAGTCTGCCTTCGCGGTCGCTCTGGTATGTAGCGAATCCTTGAATTCGGAACTCACTCCGGGCGTTGAACCACGTCTCTTGTATCGCCATGATATCGAGTTTATACGTTTCAATAAACTTGCCTATTTGCTGGGCTTTGTGCAGTGCGCTGCGCGCATTCCTGGTGCATGCACGCTGCGGTTGCATGCGGGTAGATAGTGGCCTTCTCCTATTAGTTTGCGCCATCTTCCGGAGAAGAGCTGCAAGCTGTGCTTGCATCGCCAGAAACTAGCTTCTGGAGAATGCTGCAGGGGCGGCCGCGGGTGGAGCGCTGCTCCGCGACTCTACTAGACCGCTTGTGTCCTGCGACACGGGGGCCTGTGCGGCATTTGCCTCTGCCTCTGCCTCTGCCTTGTACCACCGCTGACCAGGCTGTCCCGTTACCTTCCTGCAGTGCTGCACCGCCCTGGTTTCGGGCATATGTGCCTTGATTTGGCCGTCCGGCGTTCTCCCCGGCATCGTCGGAGGGACGACCGGGGAGACTAAAGTAGCTGCAGCCGGAGTATGAAGCTACGTGGCGTCCGCCGCAGTTGCAGCATTCAGGCGGGATATTAAAGTTTCCCCGTTTGGGGCAGTGCGCCTTACCCTTAAACTGCGGCTTGTTCTGCTCCGTAGGGTGGCCATTTCCCTTGCAGAGCTTACAGCGGTAGTCATAGGCGCAATTGGCCGAGTGGTGACCCCATCTGCAGCAGTGGGCGCAAAAGATGTGTCGTGCCCTCTTTTCGCGCTTTACGATCACGTCAAAGTTATCCAACTGACGGAGCGAGTAAATTTTACGCGAGGCAGGTGTGTCGCGTAGGGTGACCATGAATGTCCCCGTGTGCAGTTTACTGCGCTGCCATTCATTTAGTGAGGGTTCGCCTTCACCTGTGGGTCCGGCGACCGCAGATTCTTTAAGGCGCCAGAGTTGCCTGACGCCCAGGGGATCGTAGCCGAGCTCTCTTAGCTCTTGCGCTACTTCACCCTCCGTGAACCCTCTCGGGAGCCCCATGGTTGCCACACGGAGGGTCTTTTCGTGACCTTCGCGTGGTGGCGGGTGCGCGAATAGAAATATGCCATTTAATTTCGCGTAAGACTCCACCTCTAAATACGCCACCTTGTCGGTGGTGTGAATGGCGTAGACAATGCGATTCCCCCGGTTTTTAACTCGGCCAATTGTGGCCTTTTCCCCTGTTCTTTCGCCCAGCGCACGACCGTGGGCGAGCACAGCATCGGGGGAGATCTTGAGCCTAATGGCTATGATATGACTTTTTCGGCGGCCGTGAGGCGGCCGCCGCTGGGGGCTCCCGTGTTTCGAGCGGAGCGTGCCCGGGCGCCTCCGTCGGGGAATTAGCGTTGCGGGGCCGGCCGCGTTGGTTGACGGGGACAGTTTGCCAGCCGCCCTCTGTGCCTTCGCCGTCTTGGGTTGGGGAGGGAAGGGGCTGGGTTGTGCAGGCGTTGCCTGCTGCCGGGGGCTCCTGCCGGGTGCTGTAGGCAGGCCCGCTTAGCGCCACTTGCGGGGGCTCTGTCGTTTCCTCCTGGGCGAGTGGGAGGTCGCCGCGGCCGCGGAGATCCTGCGACCCTCTGGAGGCGTTGCCGTCGGGGGTGGGGCCGAGGCCTACAGCTGCAGCTCTAGCAGCGACCTTCGGCTTCCGCCGTTGCGGTTTCTCCCTCTGGAGGTGGTGGTCGTGGTGCCGGCGCCCGCTTCGGTGGGCCACGGTCGGCCGGTTTCGCCTCCCCCGCAGCTCGTTTGCGAGGAGGCCGCGGGTGGTCCCCAGGAAGGTTGTAAAGGACTCCTCCGCTGGGCTGCCACTGGTTTCGCCGCAGGTCCTTGGGGCCAGCGGCGTTGCGAGTGCGTTGGCGGTGCTTTGTTGTGGGGCTGGGGAGTGCGCTTCGAGTGTGCGCACCCTCTCCAGCACTTAAGGCGAGGGCCGCGGCTCCGGCGTGGAGCTGGAAGTAGCCTGAGCGGTAAGCCCGCCGCAACCCTTCCAGTAGCTCCACTCTCCGCTTCGCGTTCCCGTGCGCAGGCGACTATCACCTCCCAGGGGACCCCTCTCGGTCCCTCACAGCCGTTTTGGAGGCAGTGCAGGCTGCAGGGGTGGAGGAGAAAGTGCTCCACGTCTCTCCGCAAACCCTCTGCAAGCGCAGGTTAGGGACTCGCGTGGAGTCGAGTCCGTTTCTGGAGGGAGCAGCCGCTCCGGCTTCCACAGGGTTGCCTTCGGCCATAGATGGTGGCGGCAGCGGCGGCGGTGGTGTTCGCGCCGGCCTACGGCGGCAGCGGATGCGGCAGCTCCGATGTTTCCGCCATGGCTTTGTTGCCAAGGTGTCCGTCCGCCCCCTCGCTCAGGCGGCCCGGGGGGGCATGGAGCGGCCGGCGAAAGGCGCAAGGGAGCGTGGTCCGGGGCGGCCAGAGGAGCGGAGCGGTAGGGGCACGAGAGCTAACTTGTGCAGTTTTGTGAACGCACGAAGTGCAATGTACGTTCACGCCAATGCGGTGCGACCATTCCTACCCTTACGGGCATCTATGGTCAATCCTGCAGCATGAAAAAGCAACAAAAAAAAAGATCAAAAATATATTAGCCAACTGGCGCGCGCATTGCGTGTGCAGTGATTCAAAGCTTATGTTTCAAGTCTCATTTCGCTGTTTCAGATTTCCCAGAATTGCTCAGGTCGCTTATACTTCGCCCGTTTATCGGGTTCGTATGAAGCGACCTCAGAAATGAGAGTGTTTTCCGAGTCAGCTGCTTTTCCAAAAAATTTAGCAGTGATCTTTAAGCAGTGGCATTGAAATATCGCGATGCAAATCTCTTATAAGAGTGAACCTGGGGGCGCAGAGATTCATTTTGAACTACCTGCAGTTAATTTAAATAACTGTCTGCCGCAATAGCCCAAGTGGGGCATGCGTAGTCCAATAATTGCGACCTAATAATTGCTTTATAAAGCGTGAGGCAGTTTGCCGTTGACAGTTTGCTTTGCTTGTGAAATAAGCATCACAATCGGCCTCTGGTCTGCCACGTTTTCTTCCGCACGTTTTCAATGTGCAGGTTAAAAGTGAGTGATTTATTTAATGTCACTCCTAAATATTTGACACTTTTGGCCCAGTTAATTACGTCTCCACATAGCGCGAGCGGCCTCGGCTGCGTGAATCTCTGTCTCCGTGTGAAAAGCACAGCTGTGCTCCTACTCACATTCCGCCTTACTAATAAACGTTGAGTAAAATTTACTTCTAGCGTAAGCTTGAAGTAGCCAAAATCTTTACTAATAAACATGGAGTAAAGAAAGCGTAGAGTAAGCTGGAAGTAAGGGTGTCGTAGTTTCCATGGCAACCGCTACTCACAGTTGTCCCTTGTTTAAATTTTGAGTAAGGAGGAAATAGTCGGGTGTATTCGAAGTACGAACTTTATTCTCGTCTCGTGTGTTGTGGTGTGTAGCGGTGTGTTGGGAATTGTGCTTCTGTGTTGTGTTTGGTGCTTGTGCTTGGTGTTTTGAATATTAAAATGGAGCGTAAAAGAAGCAAAAATTGGGAGATGGAAGAGAAGGTATGTAGATCATATTGTACAAATCATTTTTATAAAGACGGTATCTGGTTTTAAAAATCGAGAACCGATTTCGTATGCGGTACGTATTTAACATGACTGATTTTGCTACAGGAGGTGCTTTTGGAACTTGTAAAGAAGTTCATTCCCATTTTAAATAAAAAAGAGAATTCGACTTCGGTGAACAAAGCGAAGACGCAAGCGCGGAAATATCTTACTTATGAGTGTTACAGAAGTTCACCGGTTTATGGTGTATTTTCGTTTATGGTGTATTCGCTTCGGTGTATTTTACTCGTTCAAAATGTTTATATTGTCCATTTGTTCAGATTCAATGCCCATAACTCGCGGAAGCGAGACCTGAAACAAATTAAAATACAGTGGAGAGGTATGAAAATTGCCTCTAAAAAGGAAATCAGTGCCCATAAGCAGGGCACGAAGAAAACCGGTGGTGGTCCAGTGCCGGCACCACCATCTCAACAAGCCATGGAAATCCAAACCTGCTGCCACTGGATTTTCAGAAGGCACAAACCAATTTGATTGCGACGTAAGTATCTTTCATTCTGAGATAACCAAGCCAAACTTATATGTAAAGTATAAAATAATTTTAAAAAATCATTATCTGCTGTTTTCACAGACGGAACCTGATAATCTAGTAACGGTAATTATAGATGGTGGCAACATGCATAACGTGGTAAGTTAATGAATATGATTCGTTTTATGAGAGAATGTGTTATGTAGTGAATTACTAGATCTGCACAAGACTCGGTGAATTCAAAGTTGCTGCTTGATTAACCCGTAACTACAGACATGAGTCAAATTGACTCCGCCTTGTTGATTTTCTACGAATTGCGAGAATTCCATGAATCTTATTAAACCGTACCACCCGTCTATCTTATCTTCAATGTCTCAACACTGATTGTTATGGGTTTGCTTAGGTCTGTTTTGTTACTGGGAATTTCTTGTCGATTGGTGCAAGGGGGAGTCATATTGACTCCGTGTCTGCGTTTACGTTACTGGTGTTGCGAGAGACAAGAGCACGTAACTGATAAATTCTTCAAAGAATCATGGACATAACTGCAGGCCCATCATCTAAGAGAGTGTGTGCCTCTGATAGTGACTTCATAGACACCATATACCGGTGGCATGATGAAATTGCCGATGCGTCGGATATTGACGATTGCAGTGAAAAGTGTGTGTTAGAAACTGATTATGATAGTGATTCGGAGATAGAAGTATCTGAAGATGAGGAAAACACGCCACAGGAAGAGCACGATGGTGATGGTGAACTCTTTCTCGAAAAAAAATGGATTTAAATGGTCAAAATCACCATGTGTCAGTCATCGATCGAAGACTCCAAAACATAACATCGTGCTCAAGTTGCCTGGAATTCGTGGAGATCTACGAAACATAGAACTGGACGAGTTGCAGTGTTGGAATGAATTATTTAGTCAAAAAATGATTGAAGAAGTAATAATACACACAAATTAAAAGTTGCAAGATGTGAGAAAGAAATACAAAGAAGCTAAATCAGATCTCAGAGACGTAGATATTATTGAATTACGTGCATTTTTAAGCCTCCTAATTTTTACTGCTGCTCTCCGATCTGGACATGAAAACATAAGGTCACTATTTGCAACCTATGGAACAGGTCGAGACATTTTTCGCGCAGTGACCAATGTAAATAGATTTTCTGTTCTTTTAAACTGTTTGCGGTTAGATGATAAAACAACAAGAGAAGAGAGGAAAAAATCAGATCCTGCGGCTGCTATTGCAAATATCTTCCTATTGTTTATTAATCAGTGTCAATCAGCTTTTACAATCGGGGCAAATGCTTGCGTCGATGAAATGTTAGTTTCTTTCAGAGGACGTTGCAGATTCAAGATGTATATGCCGAACAAACCATGCAAATATGGCATAAAAGTAATGGTCTTGGCAGATGCGAGAAATAATTATTTTTAGAATGGTTATATTACACCGGAAAAGACTCTGATGGCAAAACTCTGAATGCTGAAGAACAGACTTTTCAGAAACCAATGCAGGCAGTTCTTCGCCTATCTGCTCCAATTCAAGGCACTAATATGAATATAACTGCAGACAACTCGTTCTTGTCTATTCCTTTAGCTCTAGAACTGAAGAAAAGAAAACTCACATATGTGCGAACTCTAAAACACAACAAGAGAGAGATGCCAAAAGAATTTTTGCCAAACAAGAATAGAGTCATTGGAGCAACAGACTATGGTTATACTAAAGATATTATGCTTATTTCTCACGTCACTAAAAAGAATAAAGCAGTAATTATGGTATCCACAATGCGTTCCCTACCCTCCACTGATGAAGAAACTGGTAAGCCCTGCACTGTCGCCTTCTATAGCAGCACGAAAGGAGACGTGGACAGTTTGGATGAAAAATGTACTGTTTTCTCCAGCAGTCGGAGGACGCGTCGATGGTCCATGGCTATTTTCTTTAGAATATTGGATATCAGCTGTGTAAATGCTCATATTTTGTATAAGAGTATTTTGTATAGCTCATATTTTGTATAGCTACGCTCGTGGCACATAGCGAAGTCGCTAGCCTTTCACCACTGAGGTCCGGGTTCGATTCCCGTCGAATCTCATGTGAAATTTGTTCCAACAAAACGAGTTTGGCTGCTTCCCAAGGGCTAGACCAACCCCTGTGAAGTGTCCTAAACCCTACCCTTATCCTTACTCCTTCCCAATTCTGGCCGCTGGGTAGTGACGCAGGAGCGCGTAGTAGGAGGCGCGTACGCGGAGATGCTACCTGGCGGTCCTCTTGACAACTGACTGCGACGCGACAAGACCGAAAAGTGATAATGGAGAATTACTCCAAAAAGCGCGCAAAGTAATGGAGAATTACTTCACAGCGCAAAGCGCTCAACGACCCGTAAGGGTCTTCGACACACGTTGCGTCAAAATGGACGCAACAAATTTTAAAAAAAAGTCAGAAAGAGCCTAAAACTGTCAACAGACTCGATTTTTTGAAAAGTTTGGCCAGGAGCCTTGTAAAGGAAGAAATGGAAAGACGGTTACTAAACATTCAACTGCAGCAAGACGTGCGAAAGAGCATTTGCAAGATATTAGGCAAAGAAGAAATATAATTTAATGACTCCAAGGAAGAAGACATTTTAACAGTACGCAAATAGTTTCAATTGTCCCAGAAATCTCAGGAAAAAAAAAACATCTCACTTGTGCTTCTCTTGTAAGAAACCAGTGTGCCCTAAGTGCTCATCTGTCATTTGTTTAATGTGTAGACATAAATTATAAATGTTGAGAATAATATAAAATAAAGGTTTGTGTTGAATTTGTGTTTGAATTTCCAGCAATTTTTTTCGAATAATCTAACTTTTTTGTGAAATGTTGTTAGGAGACAAATACAAATAATGGTTATTACGAAATTACGAATGAAAATTGTAATTGTTGAATGTAAAAGTCACAATATTGTGAGCGGAGTCAAATTGACTCCGTGTCTGTTTTCGCGTTCCCAAATTTCATGTCAGTACTTACGGGTTAATGTCCCAAAATGTGAATTCTAACCAGAATTCTGAAGTTTCTTGGTTAGCGATTCATTTTGTAGTTAGTCAAATTTTGATGTTGACAAATAATTAATTGTAAGAATTCTTGCTAACCATATTGCTAGAATATTGTGATAATATTTTGCCATTAATTCTTTTGTTCTGTGTATCTTCTAAAGTAGAAATTTCTTGAACACACAGATGAATAAACTAATAAATTCAGTATATATTTATATGATGCATCAAATATATAACATGGAATAACTGATGCAAATATTTGTACACCTATATGTAATTCAAAGTGCCCTGGAAACAAAGTAGTGAAAATGTATAAGTGAAATGCTGCCATTTCATTGTTGAATACGCAATTATATATGGAATAAAATAATGTTGTTCAAAAGGTTGAGGCTTGATTTTTTTCTAAATATTTTTCCAGAGTCCGCAACCAGTAGCAAGCAGCAGCAGGAACCTCTGTGCAGATGTACCAGGCATACAGATAGCCAATGGCCGAAAGGTGGGAAAAGGACTTAATCTGTCTAATCATTTTTTAATTCTACCATCAAATTGCTATTATATGCATTGCAATTAGAGGAGAGTAACTCGAAATGATAATGCAGTGTTATTTTCAAAAGCTTGTGACTTTATTTTTTTTCTAAATATTTTTCCAGAGTCCGCAACCTATTGCGGCAAGCAGCAGGAGCCTCTGTGCATATGTACCTGGCACGCCAATAGCCAATGGTCGAAAGGTGGGAAAAGGACTTAATCTGTCTAATCATTTTTTAATTTTACCATTAAATTGCGATTAGAGAAGAGTAACTATGCATTATCATTTAGTAATATTAAAACTTGCTTTTTTAAAAATTTTCTTTTAGAGTTTCAACAGACAGAGAACCTCTTCTCAGAGAAATACTTTGTGCTTCTGTGAGAAAGAGATTGGAGAGGTGTGAAATCGATTCAATTAAATAATACAATGCGAAATTTTATTGTCAAATTCACAATATTAATAATTTGCATTTCTTACAGGAATTTAATTTAAGAATGGAGACATTCGTGTCTCAGGAAAAATACAGGCAGAAGGAGGATGCCAGGCAGGAACAAGTTCATTCCTTGAAATTGGACTTCATTAAGGAGCAATTTCAATGCATGTGGGAGCAACATGCCATTATAATGGAGCAAAATAAAATTTTGTTAGAAATGTCGAAAGAATCAAAAAATAAACATAAACAATAATTTTCAGAAGTTTTTATTGAATGGTACTTAGTTAAACCCTTTAGACTAATCTGGACTTAGCTGGCACAGCAATGATTCAATTAAGCAGAATTAAGCGGAGATAATTTAAAAAATATTTTGAATAAATGCAGCACGCACAGCAGCTCCCAGCGTATTTGTTTTCAAAAACCATAGGCTCTAGCTCATCCTCATCCTCTTCAATTTCTGGGTCTATAGGAAATTCTCTTTCCTTCAGCTCAATGGCAATATTGTGTAGCACTGCCAGAGCTACAATCGTCAATTTTGTTTGCTCCAGAGATGTTCTAAATCCTGTGAGAAAACATTTTGGCTATTACTTTACAATCATGTAGAAGCAACTGAGATGAGAATGTAATAAATGTTATTAAAAGGCTGATAACAGATGAAATACCTGTTAGCAAACATCTGAAGCGGCTTTTCCAAAGGCCAAAGCACCTTTCTATGGTGTTGCGCGTGCTTTTGTGGCTGGCGTTATATGCCTGCTCATTTGCACGCCTAGGATTCCGCACAGGGGTAAATAAATACGGAGTGCAGGGATAGCCAGAATCCCCAAGCAACCTTGCTCTAAACTCCCCTGCCTCGTATCTCCGCCGCAGTCGGGATTCATTAAAAATCCTGGCATCGTGGACACTTCCATGCCATCTCGCCACAATATCAACAAATTTCAATTTGGCGTTGCACACGCCCTGAAAATATATTTCACGTAGAGTTCATGTTTTGCAATTACTTCATATTTTTACAATTTTTTAAAAGAAACATTTACTACAGCCAATATTTGTAAGAAGTACCTGAACATTCAAAGATGGAAAGCCTTTCCTATTGAAGAAGTGTTGCCCCGCATCTGTTCTCATGTTGGGAATACGGATGTGGGTACAGTCTATGGACCCAATTACGTTTCCGAATCCGTTTATACAAGAGAATAAATGGGCGGCTTGAGTTTCCTCTTCAATTGTTCGGGGCATGTATATAAAATTTGCTCTAGCTCTGGTAATGCTAAGAGACACCCTCCTGCATATGTTGGGGACTGACTGTTGGCTAATGCCATGCAAGTCCGCACAGTCGTCTTGCATCTGTGTGATAGGTTATACATGAAAATGTAGGTTATGTGACCATGTATAGCAGTATACAGCAATAGCACTCCACGAATACATTACCATATTTCGCCCCCAGCACCTGAGTGCTGTAAGTATTTGAATATCCGGGGACAGTTTACCACCTCGGGCACTTTCAGAAGACAAATTCTCCCCGAATATATCTATGAGCTCCGTCGCTCCTTCCTTTGAAAATCTGTATTTTCTCCGGAATTCCTCCGCCGTGTATTCCTCGAAAGGATTCCGTCTGAGGCGATACAATTTCCTCTTCCTCGGACGGCCTTCACCAAACATGTCGACATTTTCAATGTCGAGCTTCAATTTCGTTGATATCCATGCTGACTACTTACTTATTCATGCTCACTCACAGCTGATTCACAACAGACGCCGAACGAACATTCGATTATCGATTGAACATTCGATTTGAGAAGTCGACACGGGGTTTTTAGACGTTGCCAAACATTGTTTGTGGAGTAACGCTGGCGTAGTTACTCATCGCTTACTCCGCGATTATTAGTAGAAAATTACTCTTCCCTTACTCCACGCTTACACTGAAAGTAGTTACTTCCGAAGTAAATATGTTACTCCTGGCTTAAATCAGACCTTTATTAGTAAGGCGGATTGACTTTGGCCCGCCACAGCTTCAGCCACTCCTGGATCTGTAACAAATGCTGATCCAAATACTTCTGGAGAAGCTCGATACTTTTCGACGTGGCTATTACAGCCGTATCGTCGGCGTACAGGCCGAGTTCCGTTTGTGGGCGTGAGGGAATAGCACGTACATAGAGGCTGAAGAGCGTAGGAGCTAGCACGCTCCCTTGCGGCACTCCGGCCCGTATGGCGCGGCGGGTAGATTTAGTATTTAGAAGCGTTACTTGAAACGTTCTGTTAGCTAGGAAAGAGTGAAGTGTACAAGGTAAGTCGGAAGGTTTGAGGAATGGAGTTTGTAAAGGAGGCCGACGTGCCAAACCTTGTCAAATGCGCTGGCAACGTCGAGGAACACTCCGCCTGTAAATCGGCTCTCGTTGAAGTTGCGTCTGATGCGGTCTGTAATTCGCACAAGCTGATGCGTCTTGCTGTGGCCCGCGCGAAAGCCAAACTGCTCCTAATTAATGAATTATCTGAAACAAATTTAAGAATTCTTTTTAAAATTAGTTTATTACACACAATTTTCTGAGTGTATTAAATAGGCTAATAGGCCTGTACGACTCGGGCAGTTTCGGGTTCTTTACCTGTTTGTGTAAAGTTATAACATGTGCATGTTTCCACTGACTCGGAAAGTGCTGAAACATAAATATTGAATTAAAAAGAGCGACCAAAAACACTATGGCTTGCTGCGGCAGCTTCTTCAGGACGTCGTTAGAGATGCCGTCTGGGCCGGGATCTTGTTTAGCTTTCAGTTCCGCAACGGCCGCTTTTACTTGTTTCATCAGTGAAACTTGGCTCGTCGGCGGGCAGTGCCGCCATCACCGTTTGTTGCATTTCGACAACGTGCGGTATTGGCGGCGCCTCCTCGACCGGCTGAAACTGAGATTCTAAAACATTAGCAAGAAGTTCCGCTTTCGCCTCATTGAACTCCGCGTATTCTCCTGTGCTGGTTTGAAGCGGCGGCACTGTAACTGATTTCCTGGAAAGCATACGCGTGATTTTCCATAGTGAATTGTCCTCAGGTTTGAGGCCTGAAAGAAATTTATCCCACACGGAGAGAAATGTTACACTGAAAAAAAGGATACCATAATTGCCAACAAGATTTCAATAGTTACACAAAACCTTCGTATGCGAAACAGATACCTTGTTGCTTTACCCCCTTTCCTAGTTACAACAGCATCTAAGATTGCTGACCTTGATAGACCAACCTTGATGGACCAACCGGCCTGTGATTTTTGAGAGGTTGATGTTGCTTCATAAACGGACTGTCGGCCTTATCAAGCCTAATCATGTTGCAAAGCACTTGCTGGCCACAGCAGCCAGGTACCTTGTCAGATTAATTACGTATTGAAGAAAATATACATTGAAAAACATTCAACATCTGTTAAACACACACACACACACACATATATATATATACATATATCACATTATTTCAATTACGTAATACACATGATACGATAATTATGACTTTATCAAGCAAAGAAATCATAACTGTCATTCTTGCTCAAAACGGGAAAGAAGTTTAATAATTATATTATTTTCCGTCTGTGCTATTACACATGTAAATACAAATGTAGAAAGGCAGACTAATTACGTTATATATTTATCAGCTTCCAGTCCCAGGCCCTCGGCGGGCTCTTGGAAGTGTGTGTGTGTGGGGGGGGGGGACAGGAAGTTGCGCGCGCGCCTCAAAGCTTGCTGCAACCTGAGTGCTACGCAATATTATCGGTTCATCCTAAGAAAAATTCTGATTTAAAGAAGTACAAATGTAAGTTCACTACATAAGAACTAATTTGACCCATCGGTTGTTAAATTAACCTTGCATCAAAACTACTGCAAACGAAGGAGAGCATGCGTCAGAGAGTATACTACATGCGTGTTGCTGGCCGATAAGGACCTGATATCAGCTGAGGATTGACGAAGCGCGTGGGACGCGGCCGTTGGACCGCAGCGTCGCGCCGCCGATCTGATTCAGTTCAGTTTGGAAGGGCTATGAGAGTGACTGCCCTTTCAGGAAAATTTCTTCGAAGTGGCGAAAAGCGCATCGTTGTGAAAGTTTTCAATTTGTTATTGTAGAAAAATACGTCGTTGGCAACGCAAATCGTTGAACGTACCGTGAGTTCACTGGTAAGTACCGTATTGAAACTTATAGTGTTGCATCAGTGTGGATTATAATCTAAAGGATATTGGTGGATACCTTTTAATAGGTGCCAGACTACAGAGTCTAAAATACCTCTTTGAAGTGAAAATCTTATTTCATTGGAAGTAAACGGGCGAATGAAGTTCGAAAGAAAATGATACCTTCATTTACACCGCCTATTTGAAATCAAACAAGAATTGTCAACCAAGATTAAAAGAGAATGGTGGAATGGAATTGCAACTTTTAGGTACGTATAAATTTCTATCATGAGTTGTAATAATAGAAAGGCATATATTAGTTTTGTATTTCTATAACCTACAAAACTTGGCCATTAATCCAGCTCAAAGTTATTTTAATGTAAATTGTAAAATTCCTCTAAAAGCTTATGTCGAACGAGATAAACAATTATTTCGTTTTACATAATCGGTTTGAATCCTTTCAATTCAAATTCTAATGTTGTTAAGTGGATATGGGGCTTGGCGTCCAAACTCATTATTTTGCATTCCTTCATGCATTTTTTAATAGTAAAAAAAGTACCTATTAAAAAAAGTTTATTTGATTAGTTTTTAATACTCAATTAAGCATTGCAAATGTGTATTAAAATGTAAAGAAAAAATATTTATTATGTTGCCAATTCATTGAAATAATTTTAATATAGTCTTGAAGTGTCATTAATGGCAATTAGAAATTGTAGAATTAATTGTTGTGTAGTATTCCCATATGTTATAAGTGTACAGAATTTTGATTACTGTATTTAAATTGAGACTAAAGCCTATCATGTTCTGTAAATAATTGAACAAAATAATAATGCATTCCTCGAAGAAAGAAGGGAAAAAAAAAGAAAGGAAAAAAAAAACAACCCTGCTGTAAAACACTTTCTATTTTTTTTATTTTTCAATAATTATCACTTTAATTATATTTTCAAATACTATTGTATTTTTCAGGTAGTTTTGGCACAGGTGATGGAAATTGGTCATTGAAACAGGTGATGGTTCATCGATGCAGATATTCATGGATATTGTTAATTCTAAATGGCTATTGCATTCTATAACAAGATCATGAACATGTGTTTGAAGGTGATGCCAATATACATTTTGCTAATTTTGCAAGCATCATGGACTTTTGTGATTTCATTCGTATTTAACATTTACAAAATGTGTATACATTAATGGTTCAATTATTTTAGTGTGTATCATTTTTGACCAGGCAAGTTATTTTAAAATTCTCATTAGGTAATATAACTTGTATGATAATTCTGTTATAGTTTCAATGTGTACTATTTAGTAGTGCTCTCAGAATGATTACAAATGAGTATGAGTAATATAAAAAATTCACATTCTCACTAGAAAAATGTCATTAACTTCAAAATGCTGTTTTTTCAGGACATTGTTTTACAACTAGAGTTCTGAATCAAGTTCATGAAGTGTGACTATTTGTAATTTTCTTTTGAAAGATTATTAATTTTTACTTCGGTTTCCAAGGAAAAAAGGTTTCAAGTTTTTTCATAATTTAGGGTTCTCCACAGTGTGCTGTTTGTGGCAAATAGTACGGATAACACTGCATTCTCAAACATGCAATGATTTTGGCTATTATTCATCTTCAAAATTGCCAGAGAAAAATATCTCAGATTGTGTTAATGATTCTTGGGCAAAGAAATGTCATTACTGTTGTAATAGTGTTGACCTTGATAATTTTCTGAAACCTTTCCCTTGTCAAGTGAATAAAATACTTTCCTCTTGAAAGAAAACAATTAAATATTACTAGACATGATTCTCGTGCCCTTTAAAATGCTAAAACCTGCATACATATGCCAAATAAAATTTGACAAAATATGCACAATCAAATTTTAGCTTGGTATTTTTTTTTCATTGTCTTTTGAAACAGGAACACTAAACAATTTTTCAAAATTTTACTCAGTCAAATTCATCCTTTTGTGAGAAATGAATCTTTTTGAACATTCTACTACATCACCAGATGTAATTGGAGCATATTTGTAAGATGAAATCTGAGCCAATATGAGGTCAAATTCTGCATTTTCTGCTCTTGAATCTCAAATTTTTTTTTTCTTTAAATTTCATAGAAGTTTTAAATTGAATTTGAATTTACTGGTTTTTATAATTTTTCCTCGGCAGTCACACTTGCATGTCCAAACACAAATTTCAAAGACATTGTAATATCTTCAACAATATTTAATGACTTCAATAGAGGTAATCCTGCTGTTTTCAATTTCTGAATTGGTATAGGCAATTTTACAAAATTTAATTAAATATGCATTTTTATTTTATTTTTTTATATACATAGTTTTATAACATTTTATTTTATTTTTTTTTTGCATGCAAGCAGACTAAGAGTCTGCACCTAATTATTTTCCCTTCCCTTGTAGCACTGTCAGTTACCAGTGATACTGAGTAGTGATCTATGTGTGTGTGAAATTAATCAATAGTATTCGAAGAATATAATCCTAAATTTTGAAGCAATCCAGAAAAGTATGCATTTAACAAAATAACTTGCCAAATTTAAAAGTCACTTCAGAACTGGTTATTAATTTGCTAAGAAAACTTATTATTTGACTCATCCAATAAAATGAAGGCCAAGCATTTCATCCCACGCTAAAGTGATGAGTCTTCTCCCACCTTACACAATACTAAAATTATGATTTATCCCTACCTCTCACTATATTTATTCGCTGTTATTGAGTGCACATTCTTCTCTACAATTTTTTATTGTTGCATTCAGGTGATAATAACAATAGTTATGACACTAACTTGTTGGGAGTGTAGGATTGGTAAATGCAGGCCAATCAGCTTATTCATTGTCAAATGGGCAAAGAGGTTTGTAAGCAATGAGATTGATTCAAATTGCAGACCCAGCAGGTAAATCAATGCTGGGCAATACATTTTAATTCCAGTTTTTAAATTAATTTAACTAATTTAATTTGATTTTATAGTATGTTTGTACATTTAGATTACAGAAATTGAAATAACAGAAGTAAAAAATATAAATATGATTTATGTTGGTGTTTTCTTCCATATACTTTTTTGATTTTAACAGTATGTAAACTATTTATGAATTCATTGTAATTGTAAACTAAGTGTTAATTTTATGTAGATGAATTTTGTGCTAGTGAATGCATGAACCATAAGTATAATGAAGGGACTAATAGAATTGAACTTTTAGTAACCAAAATTAATATAAACATAAAACAAGAATATTAAATTTGTAAAATGAAAGGTTAAAAGAAATAAACAACAAATACATTCGAAAATAATTTTCAGCTACATATTTAGCCGTAATTTAAATAAATCTTGGCGTTTTTATAAAATAAATGTGAATTAAATTTTTTGTTTTTTGTGGATCAGTAATAAAAGTTGCTATTTAAATGTACTTGTGAAACAGTACAGTGAAACAGTTTTGAAACAGTTATAAAACGTTTTTAAAATAATTTTGAAACAGTTATAAAATATTTTTGAAATAATTACTAATGACTGTAAACATGTTCTTAGTCTCCTTGTGTATTTAATCCACCTGATCACATAAATGATTAAGTGGTACATCAATGTTTCATTATCATTTGTTAGCTATTAAGTTTATGTCAATATATTTCATTCTATTGTGAGTTATGTTATATTTTACACATTTTACTTTACTAAATAAATATTTTAATGTTAAATTCTAATATTTTATTTTAGGTACAGGCTGTTTCAGAATATTCATTATATATATATATATATATATATATATATATATATATATATATATATATATATATACACATTTATAAAACATATATAACATAACAATAACATAATAATAAACATATATAACATACATAACACATATATAAAACATTTTCATTCAACAACAATGCAGGCATATTGATGTATGTATATCTACCGTAATAACAGTCAGACTGCTGAATTTAAAGGCTTTTGAGGCTTGTTGTGAAATTTAATTATCACTAAATGCATAATTTTTATGCAATTATTTCCGTTTTTACGGTGTCTGGTTGTGTAGGTAAATATACAGATCTGTTGTTGGATCAAAAATAATGAATATTCTATTAATAGCAAGTACTACGTATAACCCATCCTATACCCGTCAACGATCAGTAATTGTAACACCAATAAGAAATGCTTCAATATGGCAACACGTACGGCTAGCCCTTCAACCAGTTTAGCTGTGCAAGCCGACACGGAAGGCCGGCTCCTTCTATCTGTTTGGCCCGGATGCGTCATGACGGTAGGCTGGATCCTCCAACCTGTATTGCTCGCTTATGCCGCGCAGATAGCCAACTCTTCCAACAAGGTTGCTTGGGCTCGGCAGCTTCTACCAGTGCACTCTGACAAGGTGAATTCAGAGGAGTGCAACAAGGGACTCTTTACAATGCAACTTTTCGTTCCAACTATCTCCGTCACGAAACAGCAACAGTGAACCTGGTTGGGCCTATATTATCATGCGTTCCCTTGATGCAGTATAATGGATCAGGTATACTGCAACTGTTCTTTTTTCTCCGTGTATGGTACAGTGAAAAATAATGTTTAGTAAGCATTCACACAGTAAATACAATTATTCGTGAGGTCAAATTTACTAATCAGGCTTTGGTTTCGTTTAGTACATCAGACAATTCAAAATCGTAAGTGAATGTACAAATTGAATGTTCACTTTTACTATGCGTGTTTCGTAGATAAATCTATTCTGTGATTTTTACGTCTCGTGTCGTCACAGTCACTAAACGCTGTTTAGTAAATTCAAAGAACAGGAGGCAAGCATAGGGGCGTTAGCATCGAGGCTGTTCAGCTCTCTCAGCTTTCCCGCGTTTTCATAAATCTGACCAATTGCAATGGTTGAACATCCAGCACGTACAGCGGAAGAATCTTTAGAGCCTCGTTTCCTTCTCATCGCTTCTCAATGAGAAGTTCCTGAGTTCTCTTCATTCATTACTCTTCCTGGTGGGGCCCAGCTGGTGTGTTCGTGAACGGCGAGGATTCTATATGTGTGTTATATTATAGTTTTACTTTAACATAGTGGCACACATAATAAATAGTGTCTCGGATCTACTTAAGATTTGGGGATTCTCTGAATATATTGCAGCTTTCGAAGGTAAGTCGAAATTATAAAGTCATCAAATATTAGCTGTGTAGTTTATAGGTTAAGATTATAAGTACTAATACTAGATGAGCAACCCAAACTCGTGATGTGTGTTTTTATTTGTACTTGGTTCTTACAGCAGAAACCAGTAAATATAGTAAGTTTCCTTATTCAAGTAAAACAAAATTCTTATTTAATATTAAAATTAATATTTAAGTGACTCGTGTACTGAATATTACTATATACGCATCAGTTTACAGGACGAATGGTTTAGTAACGCGCACTGCGACCTGTTTAGTAAATATTACTACATGCAGTCGTAAACGCTACGGTTCATTTAGTAATGTATATTGCAACCTGTTTAGTAGATATGACAATACGGCATTCGTCAACGGAACTGTCTGTTTAGTAGTGTCCATTGCGATCTGTTTAGTAAATACGACTACACGCGGTCGTCAACGCTATGATTCGTTTAGGACAGTCCACCAGACGCAGTTCGTTTTTGAGACCATATATGCTTAGTTCGTTGAACGAAACGGCCATTTCGTAAAAGCGACTAAGCATTTTGTTCTACAAAAATTTACTAAACCGTTTAGTTCGATATACTACGTGATCAATAGCATGGATTAAACATTTCTCTCCGAACACTTCTTATTGCGAAATTCAGCTAACTCGATTTCCACTTTACGCTTCAATCGGTTCAGCTCTCGCTTGTCAGCGAGGTGCCACGTGCTCTGCCACACTCTGCGCGCTCTGTTTTTTTCTAGAAATAAGATTTAGAAGAAATGGGGTTAGTGGCTGCTCCTTCTTATAGGAACATTGCTTCTCAGCTGCCGCGTTGAGGCTGTCAGTCACAGCTTCGGCGAATTTAGTTGCTCCTGCTTCAATCTGCTGCGGCCCTGAAAGAGCAGATACGTCCGGGATGCGCTGCTGCAGCTCCATCTGAAATTGTTGCCAATTTGTGCGCCGCTTCTGCGTCGTAGGTGCAGTAGACAGAGTCGCGCCGCCTCGCCTCATCTCCGCCAGCACTGGGAAATGGGTAGTGGAGTTTATGGCATAGCGCAATATCTAAAACATCGGGCTTGCCATTTGTCGTATGAGGATAGAAGGTTGGTGTAGTGGGAGCGAAAATTTCGCAGCCGTTCGCATCAGCAGTTGCTTTCAGCTTACGGCTGCGAGGGCAGGTGATGCGGGAACTCCAGGCCGTGTGTTTGGCATTAAAATCGCCAGCCACAATTGTTGGAGTTGTGTTTGCCTCGACTCGTTCTGCAATATCTGCAGCTAGTAGGGCGCACGTTTCCGCGGAGCGGTCGGGACGAGCGTAGAGAGAGACAAGGCGTAGCGGCCCGCGCTCCGTCTGCACGACAACAGCAGTGGCCTCAGCGTGCTGCAGCTGCGGTAAAACTGAAACATAATGATTTATGCTGCGTCTTATTAGTATAGCAGTTCCGCCTCCGATGTGGGGGTTTGTTGTGTTAACTGCTAGTGCTGCTCTGTCATTCCTGTAGCAAATATAGCCTGGAATAGAAAAAGAAAGATGCAGGCTCAGCCATGTTTCACTCAGCATCATTATAGAAATATTCTGCCGAGCGAGAAAACTGTGAAGTTCTGACTGCCTCGCTCGCGAGCTGATGCCGTTGCAGTTCCAAAATGCAACGGTGCAGCTGTTCCTATAGGAAGAAGAAGCAGCCATTATTTAAGGTGCGGGGGAGGTACGTGGTGAGGACGAGGAAGAGCGTGCCTCCTCCGTCGCTCCCGTCGCAGCGGCCGCCGTCACCTCGTGTGAGTGCACAAGTAGTTGTGTCACTATCACCTTGAGGATAACGGCCGGCCACTCAGCAGGGTCGCTGCCGGTGATGGCTCGCAGGAGCGCCTGCGTTACCCGCCCCGGCTCGGTCCCGTTCCGGACGAGATCGTCAACCGCGGCGTGCATCGCGCACTCCTGTTCGCTCAGGGTGGCGGGAACTGGGGTCGTCTCCGCCGCCCGCCTCCGCTGCTCCACGCGAGTGGTACGCTCTTCGCGGGCCGCGACGACGGCCGTCGGCTGACGCTCCCGGGCGTGACGGGGACGTTGCGCCAGAGCGTCGGAGAAGGTCCGCTCCTGGCGTCGCTGCTGCCGCTGGGCGCGTGGGCGTTCGCGTCTCTGCGAACGCTGAGACCGCGGAGGCTGCGGTGGTGGCTGCGGCGGGGGCGTAGAGGTGCGGCGGCGCGAAGGTTCGCGCTCCCGTGAGGGAGAACGCGACGCCTCCGACTGCGTGTCGGCCGCTCGCCTCTCACTGATGCGGGCGCGTCGCTGGCAGTCCCGCTGCTGCCTCTCGTGCCGCCGCTGCTGCGCCTGGTTGCCCCTAAAACAACGGCGCTTGTCCTCGGGGCAACCCTTGTACTTCGCGCCGTGGTTGTCGCCCAGGCAGTTGGAGCAGCTACGCTCCTCCGCTGGGGGGTTTGGCCCCAGCGGGCACTGCTCCGCGTCGTGGACCTCCCCACATTTCCTGCAGCGCTTGCAGTTTCGGTGGCCGAAATCCAGGCAATTGTGGCACTGCGTGGGCCCGCGCGGTAGCCGATACACCTCAACGCGCACGCGGAGCCACGTATTGAATTTACTTGTCGGAGCGCCCGGTGGCGCTCCGTGACGGCCAGCGTGGCGATCAGCAGCGGAATGGGCCGGCCCCGTCGTCCCGGCCGCTGGCTGGTCATCCTCTTCAGCTTCCTAACCTGAAAACCAATGCGTTCCAGGTTATCGTGAAGTACCTGAAACGAGAGTTTCAGAGGGATGCCCCGTAGGCCCGTAGGACATACCTCAGGACCTTCTCGTTGCCTGAGGAGTACGTGTGGTAGTTCACAGCTCTTTCCTCCAGGGCGGTCAGCACTTCCCGGTGCGCCTCGAGGGTCTCGCACCGAACTTTAACGGCGTCGCCGGCCACCTCTGCGGTGACCGCGGCGTCGCCGCCGGCCGCGCGCAAGCCCTCGAGGAGCCCGAAGATGTCGGCCACCCCGTACAGAAAGATGGGGGGTGGGCGGCGACGGCGGGTGACGAGCGTGAACTCGCCATCCTCCTCTTCTTCTGCGCCGGGTGCGGCGTTGGGCGTCGTGGCGCTCGCTGTGGCGCCGCGTCAGGGAGCAGCGTGGCAGCGGCGGGCTGCGCGGCGGCCGGCGTAGACGGCCGGGAGTCCTGCGGCCCGCTGTTCCTTCTCTTGCAAGCAGAAGGCGTACGTTCAGAGCAGATACGCTCTGTTGAAGGGGAACCGTTTCGTCGCTTCATGGTTCCCCGCTGCGTCTTCCGCCCGCTTGCCCTTCCGCGCGCACCCTCTCCGCCCCCCGTACGCGGGGTTTGGAAGGGCGTCGACGCAGCCCTAAAAGGGCTTTTATAAAGAAAGCCCTAAGAGGGGCTGTTGGCAAATGCGCCCTTAGAAGAGCGAAGCAAGGTTTTTGCACTTTTCTCTTAGCCCTAAAAAAGGATATTTGTTCCCGCGGCGGCTGACGGTCCCACGACGGGCAGAGCGCTCCTCAGGTGCGTCCGCTCTCCTCGGCTGCCGGTGAGCGAATCTACGAGGGGTAGGGGCACGTCCACAGACCATTTATACATAGAGCGATGGGAGTGATTCCCATGTTAACAGGGTGGGCGAGTAAACAATGCCTACTTCCACCAGGTGCAGCACCGTCGACTGGAAAGGCGTCTCCCCACTCCTTTACCCCTACCCTCCACTTGTGTGTGCCAATCAAAAGGCGTCTTCCCTCCACTTGTGTGTGCCAATCACGCTTACTGTCAATTCATAAGCGGGAGTTCAAAATTAAATTATTTTTCTCGACCTTTCTTACAGCCATTTTGAAAATTAAGTGCATTTATTTCACTCAATGTGTGACTTACTGCTTTATAAGGTCTGGCATCTTATTCGAGGGGTTGTTCTATTCTTTCTTTACTTAAATAAACTCAAAATGCATTGAATTCGTAGGAATAGATATCTAGAGGATTCTTAATCATAAATGACAAGAGTTAGGAATATGGGACAAACAATAAATACATGGCAGAATTATAAGTAAAACACATTTATTTACCTTTTAAGAACAAGCGAAAATAGGTAAACAGCAAAAGAAACCAATGAACGGAATTAGATTATTGTGTTTAATTACAGAAATAGCATTGTGCGCATTGATTAAACAAATTTTTGCAATAATAAATATATTTGCTTTAAAAAATTCATTTAATTAATTACTATTAAGAATTTAATGAAAGCAAGATTTCAATACTTTGTCTTATACAAGAATTTTCAAATGCAAACAGTGACATCTAAGTTGAAAAAATTATTTCCACAAGCTATCAATGTAAAACTGAATTACTTCCCTTTATAATAAAAATATCCATCACACAACAATCCAACAAACGATATTTAACGTTATTGACGTAGCAGTTAATTGAATTTCACAAGTCAGTCAATCCACAATCACAATTAATTTTTGTTTTCTCACACGGTTATACCTATGACAGGTTCAACTTTTAAAATATTCTTATCAGATATGAGGCTAGCGACATCAATACAGAAACTTGAGACACAGTAGCAATAACTAGGCAGTTACGAACAGACTTTCAGAAGCCATATACGAAACACTAAGTAAGTCTAAAGCTACAAATGATTACTCTTTTGACAACTAAAGCGAGAATAAGGATAAACCAAAAGCAATTGAAAATTAATGTGGCCAAGCATTTTACCAAATTAATATGAATAAATAGTGCAAATTAATATGAACTAATAGTGCAATTTTAGGAATTAAAACACAACTGAATTGCATCAATAACTGAATAGAAAAATTGTTGAATTGGTTATCAAACATTAAATGACATCTAGTTACAATGAGCAATTTTAGAAAAATTGACATAAAATGATTTAAAATAAATTACTTTCATGAAAACACTACTGAATAGAGACAAATTATTGAAGTACTTATCACTGAACATTAATTAAATGAAATCTATACATTTGCTACAATCGACAATTTTACAAATGAACTTAATATGTGATTTATACATGAACGTGATTTGCATGAAATTAGTACTGAACAAGGAAATTATTGAATTATAAATGAAATAGATACATTAGTTACAATCAGCAATTTTACAATCGAACATAATACAAGAAGTGACGGGCATCCAATTCCTACTGTACAGAGATTATTGAATTACACATGGAACATAAATGAAATATAAACCTTTGTTACAATCGGCAATTTTGCAAGTCAGATCTGCAGATCAATGGCCTCAAGAATACCAGCTCCAAATCCTAGTGCTTCCACTCTTGTTACACAAGTGCGTCCTTCACACAAAACTCACGTGGGAAATTGAACTGGAAAACATTAGTAGTTAGTAACAATTATATTACAATTAAGAATCTTCAAATTTGAGAGGCAACTGCAGTGAAAATGAACACACGAAGAATGTTTATATCTAACATTGAGATTAAATATATTGTAAATGTTTCACAAGTAAAACACCTTCAAAATTGTTATAGGTAGAATAAAGGCAAATTTGGGAAATGACATTGGCAAACTCTTACTACAAATGGAAAAAGCATATTCTAGCAAACTTTCTGTACCTAAGAAATTTGTCTTGTGCATATTAACGGTGTGAGTTAAAAAAAAGTAACTAAATTTTGAAGAGAAAAAAGAATACCCCAAAATGAACTTTATGTAATTTTAAACAATGTAATTAGCACTACCTGCACAAAAGTTTGAACAAATTTGAAGCTATTTTTGAGAAAATGCGGAATTTTGAGCTCATTTTATCAGAAAACTGTTGAGTTTCCGAAAAAATTTTTATGAAATTTAAAGCACATGTACTCATAAATACAATAATGTGAATAAATTGCAGCCAATGTAAATGAGACAAGTGAGACAAGTCAAAAAATTGATATTGTAATTTTTGAAAAACAAAAGGATAGAGCAATATGGCGTTTATTTCATCTTATAGAGTGCATTTATCACAATCCCTACCAAAAGGGTAAAGAAAAAATTTGGAACTATTTTTGAGAAAATCTTGTTTTTGTCATTTTTAAAAATTGCAAATATTGAACATTATACTGTGAGAAAACTACTTAAGTTTCCAAAAATGTACATGAGCTTAATGAAAGAACTAATTATGGACAACAGATTTCAATTAAAGGAAAAATCTTTATCTTCAATTTTGTAGTTGAAGGAAGACGCCGAAAAATTCAAATTTTTGCAATTTTCGAAAATTCAGAGTTGAAGTGAAATTCATAGACCGTGAAAATACTATCTATTCCACCTTTATAAGTGTATTTTTCTCAATTTTTACAAGAAATTTAAAGAAAGCATTTGGAGCCGTTTGGGAAAATTTGGAAAATATCCGTGTGGCTTAATGTATAGTGCCTCCAAATTTTGAAGAAAGTTTTTCAAAATCGCAGCGCCTGATGTCGAGCAAGATGGACCGGGGAATACCCATTTAGGAAAAGATCCTACTTCGTTTTGGCGCTAATGGTTTTCACAAATGGAGAGGCGGACAGATCAACAGGCGGACGGACGTTTTAAGAAAACATTTTTTGGTATCAGGGGACCCCAAAACGTGTATTTCCGTTGAAATTTGGAAATAGATTTTCCGCAGCATTACGAGAAATTTCTGTATACTACGTATATTACTCCGCATATTACGTACGCATACGACAAAGTAAAAATGTTTTTCTGATAGTATACATTATTTTCTTATTTTTCATATTTTTTCAACCAGATACAGTAGTGTTACGTTGAAGAAATAAAATAAAAAAAACTCGTTTCAGGCTGTAGAGGGGTGGTGGTGAGTGGGTGGTGGGTCGGGGGCCAAGGAACATTTCAAAAATCAATTTTTTATGTTAGAGTTAAAGTGTAACTACTCATATGTCATTTGGTGCAGGGGATTTTTACTATCGTATGCGAGGGGACCCTTTGCCCCCCAATAAATGATCCGAAATCCCGCCCCTGCGGACACGCCCAGTCTCTTCGGGCCCCGGCAATGCATTTAGGGGCACTTTGGGCGCAGCCAAGAGGGATGAGCGAAAGGCGAGTCCCTGGTGCTTAAAACGGGAGCGCCTAGCAATGGGAAGGAAATTCCTGACAGAAAAACCACCTTGGAAACCCCAGGTGACGGGGGAAGGGGTTCGGGGGTCCGAAGGGGTTCCGTCGTGCACCTCGCAGCGACTGGCAGCAGACACTACGGACGATGCCTCGGACGCGGGAGCGCATGGTGGCGCGCCCCGTGAACAACAGGTCACCACAGTCTAATAACTCATTTCATTTTAACTCTTGCTTTTCTCTTCAAAAAAGAAAAATAAATATTTCATGGGAAAGCAATTCTTAAATAACTCAAGGGATTAGGACGTCATTTAAAAACAAGCGAATTCTTTCTTTCATTTCTAAACATCATAACGTATCACAAGATTTCCTCGTCTACTTTAAAAAATACAAATCATTGTTAAGAAAAGTCATAAAGAAGGCTAAAATTATGAAACACGATCAGGATATTTTGAACTTAAATAACAAAACAAAATCAATGTGGAATATAATAAAAAATACAACAAAAGAAATCAACTAGATACCTTGTACAGAATGTTGTTGTAAAATATAGCAATAGAAATGTGAACGATCCGGCAACAGTGGCAGTCTATAACCAATACTTTTCGAGAATTGCTGCCAATCTCACTAAGGGCCCAAAATAGGAACTGTGCCCAAAATAGACTGTGAGAACGTTAATAAATAAAAACAGGACATATTTCCAAATAATAGCACGCCGCAACCATTTAGTATTTCGTAAATAAAACGATTTTCGTGTTAATAAATTAATTTTCCATATTAGGAATGAGACAGTCGAATGTTCTCACAAGCGTGACGAACGATTATTGATAATATGTTCAAATAAGGAAACAAGTGATTAGAAAAAGGGTTACGAATATTATAAATATCTTGGAATATATTTAGGAATTTATGGCATCGCTAAAAGGCTATTGAAGACAATATAATGTAGAAAAGATGTAAAGAAACAGTAATATTGTAAGAGAAAAGTTTTTTTAGAGAAATGTATTTTAGATGAGATGTGATTGAGATTCCGTGGCGAGCGCATCGTGTTATTTTGGTCGTAGGAATGTTTACTTGGTGAGATGATCTTGAGTTGCGGTAGTAAACGCATCGCGTGTTATTTTGATTGTAGAATCAAAAACTTTATGAGATAAGACTGTGATACCGTGGTCAACATTTTATATAATTTCGCGTTTTAGGTTCGAAGTTTTAAATTTTTTATGGAATTAATTTGAAGACGTTGAACATTTGCATTGGCGAACAATATCATATAGCCTTATGAATACGTGAGATATAGTCATGGAGTGCACATTCTTTGCTGGATGTTATGATTTCGTATTTGAAATGATGGAATGTGGACAGCAGTGGCAGCCAATCGTCGATCAGCAAAAAGAGAAGTTTAAAAACATTATATTTATGTTTTCCATCATCAAAAAATTTATAGCAAGACTGTTAGTTTGAAGCTCCTCGAGAAAAGACATGGCAATTTTTCAGATTATTCAAACTGGTAGAGTGCACTCGAGTGAATGTTGGTAATATTTAAAAATGTGAAGGTTGGAAGCAAAGATGTATTGTTAAATATTAGATTGTAGTTTATTTGTCAAAGGGTATTTATGTGTTTTTTATGTATGCACATGTGTTTTGATGTCGTCATAAGCGAGGTAGAATTCGCTTAATATGTCAATAAGAGAAAGGAATAAACAAACCCGGTATTCTTATACGGTTTTATGGCTGAGATTCCATGGAGTTATTATTATTAGATAACAACAACCTAAATGATAGGGAATAATTAAAATATATACTGTACATCTTCCTGCCGTAATGGTAATATTATTCTCGATTTCCTGCATAGGATCGATTTCGCGAACTCACAATCTGTAAATTCGTTGGAATAGTATATCACATTCTGTATTAGGAAGGCAAGAATTTAGATGATTATATTTTTTTTTGTATTTGTAAAGAAAGGGGAAAAAGGGTTGTGGGTATATATAGGAACCATGACAATATTTTCTTTTCTAAAATATGTCTTCTCACCATTGGATCAAAATGAAGCAACTATTGGATTATTTTTAGATCTCTCAAAACCTTTTGACGTCTTTGATCATGACATTTTACTTTCAAAATTACCTTCATATGGAATCCATGGTATTGCCCTAGAATGGTTGTGTTCGTATCTCAAACAACGATCTCAGAGAGTGGAAATACCTTACTGGAATGATGGAACATTATGTACACACCTTCCCGACTCTTTGCCAATTGCACGTGGAGTTAGGGATCGATTCTCTTCCTACTATACGTAAACCATATGCCTTCGACTAATCGAAACGGAAGAACAGTTCTCTTTGCGGATGATACAAACATCCTTTGCAATAAAAAAACCAGTAAACAGTACAATATCAGATTTTGAAAAATTGGTTCCGTAATAAGAAATTAATAGTAAATGAAAAGAAAACAGTTTTAATGCAGTTTTCCATTTCAAATAGATGTTCTCCTGTTCTCCATTGAAAACCAACGGTGTATCTTTTAGGCAACAAATTTTTTAGACCTCTCAATTCAGTCAAACCTCAAATGGAATGTCCATTTAAATGAATTGAACACAAAATTACGTTCATTCTTCTAGGCGTTCATAATTCTTTCAAATTCAGTCAGCATTCATACTGCTCTTTGTGTATATTTCGCGAATGTTCATTTTGCCTGAGATCTGGCATAATATTCTGGGGAAATTATAGCTCCCAGATTTTAGATAACAAAAAAGAATTGTACGAATAATAACCAAATCCCACCCACTTGATTCTTGTAAGCCTCTCTTTATTAATCTAGAAATTTTACCATTACCTTGTTTGTTGATTTACGAAGCAGTGGTTTTGGTGAAAAATGTGTTTTAAACTGTCAATAAATGTTTGTGAAATTTGCTACAAACGTAGTTGCCCGCTTCAAATTTATTGCACTTCGTGAAGATAAGTTGAGAGGGGTTTGGAAGCTATTGCTATTCTTATAAAAGAAAGTAGATTGAATAAATTGCTGTAATAAATTTAACTTAGAACTAACAAATTACATCTTTACTCCGATAACTTTGATTCGCTGATTATGGTATGTTTAATTTCTGAAACATGAAAACTTCTTAGCCATCTAAAGCTAGCAGCGCCGAAAACCCAATCGCAACCAAACGATTTCCATAATTATAGGCTAATTAAGTGCTCTATTCCCGAATTTTATGCTCTTTTGGATTTCTCAACATCGTGGGCGCTGCTATCTTTAGACTAGAGCTAGCGGCGCCCACTCCATCTAAAAATCCATCCAAAACTCCATCTAAAAATCCATCTAAAAATCAATTCAAAAATATGAAACCCTACCCAAAATGTAAAAGTAATTATGGGCTCTAAGAAATAAATTACTCCCGCATTTACATTACGAAATTCAGGGCTGTGCAAAGAGAAACATTAACATTGGTTCTTATGGGCGAATAAACACAAAAATAAAAAATAAAAACTACAGAAAATATCTGAAACCCTACCCAAAATGTAAGAATAATTATGGGCTCTAGGAAAAAAATTACTCCCTCATTTATATTCCGAAATTCAGGGCTGTACAAGGAGAAACAATTAAAATTCGTTCTTACGAGCGAATAAACACAAAAATAAAAAATAAAAAAACTGAAAAAATCTGAAACCAAACCCAAAATGTGAGAATAATTATGGGCTCTAGGAAAAAATGACTCTCGCGTTTATATTCCAAAATTCAGGGCTGTACAAAAGGAAACTTTGCATTTACAGACCTCCAACAAACAGACATTTACAGACCTCCACTTTAATACTTTGCATTTACAGACCTCCAACAAAGAGAACTGCAGATTATATTTTGTTCTTAGAAAACCTTGAGATAACACTTAACAAAGTCAGCAATCGCTCTTTTGAATCCATTGTTGTATGCGGAGATTTTAACATTGATTTTCTGGTCGAATCTTGCGAGAAAGAAAAGTTTCTCAATTTAATTAATTCCTTCAATTTAGACATTACAATTAATGTACCTACACGGATCACACAAAATTCGATGAAGGCAATTGATCAAATTATAATTAACAAAACTACTACTCGATATGAAGTTGAAACAAAAGATTTAGAATACAGTGACCACGATGCACAAATTCTTACCATTATAAGAAATGCGATCACTGACACAATAAATAATACACGTATGACTAGATTGTTTACTAAAAGTAAAATTAAATTATTCATTGACTACTTGATGCAGGAGTCATGGGAAGCGGTTTATAATACTGTTGATACAAACGACAAATATAATTCTTTTTTTTCAACTCTTTCAATTCATTTTAACACTTGCTTTCCTCTTCAAAAACGAAAATTAAATATTTCACGGAAAAGCAATTCTTGGATAACACAAGGGATTAGGACATCTTGTAAAAACAAGCGAATTCTTTCTTTCATTTCTAAACGTCATGACGTATCTCAAGATTTCCTTATCTACTTTAAAAATACAAAACATTGTTACGAAAAGTCATAAGGCAGGCTAAAATCATGAAAAACGATCAGGATATTTTGAACTCAAATAATAAAACAAAAGCAATGTGGAATATAATAAAAAATACTACCAAATCAACTAGAAAACCCGTAGAGAATGTTGTTTTAAAATATAACGATATAAATGTAAACGATCCGGCAACAGTGGCTAGTCTCTTTAACCAATACTTTTCGAGAATTGCTGCCGATCTCACTCAGGGTCTTCAGGCACAAAATTCAAAAACAGACACTTCACCCAAAATTTTAGACACAATGTTCGTTTCCGAAACTTCTTCCTATGAAATTCTCAAAATAATCGGTAAACTAAAAAATAAATATTCGTCCGGTTTAGATGAATTCCCAGATTCTTTGTTAAAGACTTGTGCGTATGCCATTATACACCCGTTAACTCACATATTTAATGCATCTTTATGCACTGGAACGTTTCCAGATATTTTCAAAACAGCTAAAATTAAGCCGCTCTTCAAAAAAGGCAACAAAAATGAAATTCAAAATTATCGGCCCATCTCTCTTCTATCAGTTTTTTCAAAAATATTAGAGAGACTTTTTAGCGTACGAATGGAAACCTTTCTCACTAAACACGACGCGCTTTCAGATTGCCAACATGGATTTAGAAAATCAAAATCAACGGAAACCGCTATATTTTCTTTTCTTAAAGATGTCGCCTCATCATTAGATCAAAACGAGGCACCTATTGGATTATTTTTAGATCTCTCAAAAGCTTTTGACATCATTGATCATGACATTTTACTTTCAAAATTACCTTCATATGGAATCCGTGGTATTGCTCTAGATTGGTTATGTTCGTACCTTAAACAACGATCTCAGAAAGTTGAAATACCTTACTGGAATGATGGAACATTACGTACGCACCTTTCCGACTCTTTGCCCGTTGCATGTGGAGTTCCTCAAGGATCGATTTTAGGCCCTATTCTGTTCCTACTTTACGTAAACGATATGCCCTCGACGATTCGAAACGGAAGAACGGTTCTCTTTGCGGATGATACGAACATTCTTTGCAATAAAGAAACCGTAAATAGTACAATATCAGATGTTTCAAATTGGTTCCGAAATAACAAATTAATAGTAAACGAAAAGAAAACGGTTTTAATGCAGTTTTCCATTTCAAATAAACAATTCTGTGCTCCATTGAAAATGAACAGTGTACCATTGACTGATGTTAAGGCAACAAAATTTTTAGGTCTCTCAATTCAGTCAAACCTTAAATGGAACGTCCATTTAAATAAATTGAACACAAAATTAAGTTCATTATGCTACGCGTTCAGAATTCTTGCAAATTCAGTCAGCCTTCATACTGCTCGTTGTGTATACTTCGCGAATGTTCATTCCCGCCTGAGATATGGCATAATATTCTGGGGAAATACATCTTATAGCTCCCAGACTTTTAGATTACAAAAACGAATTGTACGAATAATAACCAAATCCCACCCACGTGATTCTTGTAAGCCTATCTTCATTAATCTAGAAATTCTACCATTACCGTGTCTTTTTATTTACGAATCAGTGGTTTTTGTAAAAAATGACTTGCTTAAGGGCGGGAATATTTTTTCAGAAAATGCCGAAGTCTATTACTATAACACTCGACGTAGAAATCATATTCATCAGGTGACAGTATCAACAGCTCATTACAAAAAATTCACATACAATACATGTACATTATTTTACAACACTTTGCCAGATGACATTAAACGATTAAATTCAATAGAAAAGTTTAAATCCCAAGTGAAATCGTTTCTGCTGCATAACTGTTTCTATACAATTAGAGACTATACTGAGCATCACAAGAAAAGTAACATTAATTTTAACAATGATACATAATGCATTATTTACCATTTGGACTGTATAAATAAGTATAAACAACCTGTAACAACTATTGTACTACAGCTTCCGGGTCAATGACCCCCATCTCGATCAGGTTTTTCGTCCAGTTTCCCTGATCCATTGAGCAAATGCTGAGATGGCCCCTTGTTTTGCTTCTGGACATAAATGTAACTTCATTTTCTGTGCACGTCTTCTAGAATTCAGTGGGAAATACAATTATTCAAATTATCGTTTTCACGTTGTCGCGGCAGGAAGTAATAAGAGCCAAAATTTATTGCTTATTTATCCTTGAAAATAGATTTTATTACATGGGAGTTTTTTTGTTTTTTTTTCTCCCTTTCAAAATTCAAAATTTATTGCTTATTTATCCTTGAAAATCGATTTTATTACATGGGAGTTTTTTTTTTTTTTTTCTCCCTTTCAAAATTCAAAACTTAAGTAGTATATGATTTAGTGTAGGGATCACAGAATTTTGAAAATGTGCACACAATTCACTTTTCCCCATAGCCCGTCATACGCAGTTTTTAACTGTTTTTTGACGTAAAATAAATAAAAATAAAATAATAAACAATTAACATTGGTTCTTGCGGGCGAAAAAACACAAATATCAAAAAACCAAACAAAAAATCTGAAACCCTACCTAAAATGTAAGAATAATTTTGGGATTTAGGAAAAAATTTATTCCTGCATTTACATTCCAAAATTCTGGGCTGTACAACGAGAAACCATTAACATTATTTCTTACAAGCGAATGAAAACAAAAATTAAAAACTTTAGAAAAATTCTGAAAGCCTACTCAATATGTAAAAATAATTTGCAGTTGCAACCCGTACTTAATAAAAAAACCAATTTTTTTTGCATGCTCAAAATAATTGAATTTTTGGCTCCTGTTGGCTACGATTCAAAATTTCGAAACTCACCCCTAAGTTAGAAAACAGAAAATATAAAGCATTATAATTTTTCAAAACTCAAAATTTTTTGCCCAATCATTTTGGATACATTTTTGGCTAATATTTGGCACTAAAGATAGTGACACTAAAAGAATTTTTTCTATTACCCCGCAACCTCCAACAATTATGGTTTCAAAAATTGGGAATGGTAGAGTATGTGTTAATATCGAAAATGGCTATACCGTAAATCCTGCCCCGGTCGCCACTTTGTATGTTATACTTAATTGGCGAAATACAAAATACAAGTATCTCTACAACTTGTATGCACAAATAAATAAACTTTCAGTAGGTCGCCAGCCACAGGTGGCACAAAAAGAAGTTTTATTTTAGTTACTTTTCCTAAATACCAGAATAAAGGTGAAGGAAACTTCAGAAAAGTAACGTGACACGTGTACCTTAGGAAAAGGTAGGGAATGACACAAAAATCCCTAGGCGTCAGCCTTCATTTACAAAGAAACTAGAATTTTATCATTCTTAACAGGTTCGGGAGAATACGAGGCTAATTCAAAGGATAAGTACCTCACCATGAAGATAAACACTTAGTCCACACATTTTTCAACAACGTTACAATATTATTGATCAAAATACAAAGAACTTCTTTACTAATTAATATCAGCCGAGTCTGGACCTGTAGGTATCAGCTGAAAACACATTTGTAAGAATGAACAATCTTAAACAGAATTACAATATTCAACAATTTTGACAGGCTTGCAAACAAAGCCTCTGTAAAAAAATAGTGGATTACAGCCGTAACGCAAAACGGCAACACAGAATTACTACGCCAGAGAACGTGTGAAAATTTCGATTTTAGGAATACAGCAAGCCTGACATTCAACAATCAAATTTGACAAGGCAGTCACTCGACATACTTTCAAAACAAACAAAAATAATTGAATGCTAAACTGAAATGAAGTATGGTTCTCTCGTTTTTACACCCTAGTCATAAACATCATTTCACTCGTTACCCATTTAGCAAACCTTGCAGTTTTTAACAGTGCGTCTGACAATCACGTAACCTGCGACCCTTGTGGCCGACGTGACTGGGGCCCAGTAGACGGAACTTAGTCGTCTCCCACGGGGCCTTAAGCAGTCGCGCTGAAGGTGGCACTGGAATACACACCCAGCTCGAGCTCGGACCATGGCGCTGCCGATAAAATCTGGAATTACAACACAAATCAATTACGGTAGATTGGCTACCGCAAAACAAAACTGGAGCACAATCTCAATAATAGCACTGTTTGAAGCAAGGCATCGCCATAACTCAAAGCGCCGGCAAAATTCGGCTAGCGCCGGCGGCGCTTTACTACGCTCCGTGAAGTCACGAAGGTTAAGCGATTTTTTTAAAAAAATTGTTGCATCTACTTTGACGCAACGCGTCTCCAAGCCCCTTGTGGGGGGGGGGGCGTTGAGCGCTTTGCGCTTCTCGGAGTAATCCTCCATTACTAACAGCGCTATTGGAGTAATCCTCCGTTAATATTATGTCTGTCTAGTCTCGTCGCAGTCGGCTGTCAAGAGGACCGCCAGAGAGCATCTCCGCGTACGCGCCTCCTACCGCGCGCTCCTGCGTCACTACCCAGCGGCCAGAATTAGGAAAGAATAAGGATAGGGGTAGGGCTTAGGACACTTCTCAGGGGTTGGACTAGCCCTTGTGAAGCAGACAAACTCGTTTTGTTGGAACAAATTTCACATGGGATTCGACGGGAATCGAACCCGGATCTCAGTGGTGAAAGGCTAGCGACTTTGCAATGAACCACGAGACTCGCGGGTTCCTGGTTGGGTGACCGGCTAGGAACCCCGGGATCTAACGGCGTCGAGCCCCTGGCCGAAGGGATAAAAGGCACTGATTGACTGCGACGTGACGAGACTCGACAAATACAGTAATTACTCAATAACAGTAAGGATAGTAATTACTTGGTAACTGAAAATTACTCCAACAAAAGCGCTCAACACCCAACAAGGGTTAAGAGACGCGTTGCGTCAACAACGACGCAACAAATTAAAAACAAACAAACAAAAATCAGATGCTTAGCACGTACAGCCATCAAGGCTTACAGACGCACTGCAAAAAAGCATTAATTAACAATTCATACAAAAAATAGCATCCAAACAAATCACATAACATAAACCATTGTCATGACACACTCTGGTGAGGCCCTTAGCCACATAAAAAGCCCACTTGGGCACACGCAGAAAGAACCATTAGCTTCTACCTTTCTAAAAACCATTTAACGGTCCAAAAACCGGGCTAGGCTACAATACAGAACTGTTACAAATTTCTAATACTAAATTTACATTAAAGAGGTTGGCGTGGCACACCAACCACAGTGGCAAGTTCTAGCTCTAGCGTAGCATGATCTAGCCATATACCATGACCTAGCCTCGTACTGAGGGCTCACGGTCCCTTTATAGCTTTCGTTTATAAAGTTTTAAGCCGCATGAACTACTTTTTAAAGCAGCATGCTATGGAATTTACATAGTGATAAATTCTTAGATATTAAAAGCGCCCCCAGCGGGCGGGTGCTGAGTTAGGCTATCAGACAAGTGACTGATAAGACAATTGAAGGTGTTGACACATTGGCTTATCTGCCATCTGCCATCGGGCGCTCCGACAAGTAAATTCAATACGTGGCTCCGCGTGCGCGTTGAGGTGTATCGGCCACCGCGCGGGCCCACGCAGTGCCACAATTGCCTGGATTTCGGCCACCGAAACTGCAAGCGCTGCAGGAAATGTGGGGAGGTCCACGACGCGGAGCAGTGCCCGCTGGGGCCAAACCCCCCAGCGGAGGAGCGTAGCTGCTCCAACTGCCTGGGCGACAACCACGGCGCGAAGTACAAGGGTTGCCCCGAGGACAAGCGCCGTTGTTTTAGGGGCAACCAGGCGCAGCAGCGGCGGCACGAGAGGCAGCAGCGGGACCGCCAGCGACGCGCCCGCATCAGCGAGAGGCGAGCGGCCGACACGCAGTCGGAGGCGTCGCGTTTTCCCTCACGGGAGCGCGAACCTTCGCGCCGCCGCACCTCTACGCCACAGCCACCGCAGCCTCCTCCGCAGCCACCGCGGTCTCAGCGTGCGCAGAGACGCGAACGCCCACGCGCCCAGCGGCAGCAGCGACGCCAGGAGCGGACGTAGTCCGACGCTCTGGCGCAACGTCCCCGTCACGCCCGGGAGCGTCAGCCGACGGCCGTCGTCGCGGCCCGCGAAGAGCGTACCACTCGCGTGGAGCAGCGGAGGCGGGCGGCGGAGACGACCCCAGTTCCCGCCACCCTGAGCGAACAGGAGTGCGCGATGCACGCCGCGGTTGACGATCTCGTCCGGAACGGGACCGAGCCGGGGCGGGTAACGCAGGCGCTCCTGCGAGCCATCACCGGCAGCGACCCTGCTGAGTGGCCGGCCGTTATCCTCAAGGTGATAGTGACACAACTACTTGTGCACTCACACGAGGTGACGGCGGCCGCTGCGACGGGAGCGACGGAGGAGGCACGCTCTTCCTCGTCCTCACCACGTACCTCCCCCGCACCTTAAATAATGGCTGCTTCTTCTTCCTATAGGAACAGCTGCACCGTTGCATTTTGGAACTGCAACGGCATCAGCTCGCGAGCGAGGCAGTCAGAACTTCACAGTTTTCTCGCTCGGCAGAATATTTCTATAATGATGCTGAGTGAAACATGGCTGAGCCTGCATCTTTCTTTTTCTATTCCAGGCTATATTTGCTACAGGAATGACAGAGCAGCACTAGCAGTTAACACAACAAACCCCCACATCGGAGGCGGAACTGCTATACTAATAAGACGCAGCATAAATCATTATGTTTCAGTTTTACCGCAGCTGCAGCACGCTGAGGCCACTGCTGTTGTGCAGACGGAGCGCGGGCCGCTGCGCCTTGTCTCTCTCTACGCTCGTCCCGACCGCTCCGCGGAAACGTGCGCCCTACTAGCTGCAGATATTGCAGAACGAGTCGAGGCAAACACAACTCCAACAATTGTGGCTGGCGATTTTAATGCCAAACACACGGCCTGGAGTTCCCGCATCACCTGCCCTCGCAGCCGTAAGCTGAAAGCAACTGCTGATGCGAACGGCTGCGAAATTTTCGCTCCCACTACACCAACCTTCTATCCTCATACGACAAATGGCAAGCCCGATGTTTTAGATATTGCGCTATGCCATAAACTCCACTACCCATTTCCCAGTGCTGGCGGAGATGAGGCGAGGCGGCGCGACTCTGTCTACTGCACCTACGACGCAGAAGCGGCGCACAAATTGGCAACAATTTCAGATGGAGCTGCAGCAGCGCATCCCGGACGTATCTGCTCTTTCAGGGCCGCAGCAGATTGAAGCAGGAGCAACTAAATTCGCCGAAGCTGTGACTGACAGCCTCAACGCGGCAGCTGAGAAGCAATGTTCCTATAAGAAGGAGCAGCCACTAACCCCATTTCTTCTAAATCTTATTTCTAGAAAAAAACAGAGCGCGCAGAGTGTGGCAGAGCACGTGGCACCTCGCTGACAAGCGAGAGCTGAACCGATTGAAGCGTAAAGTGGAAATCGAGTTAGCTGAATTTCGCAATAAGAAGTGTTCGGAGAGAAATGTTTAATCCATGCTATTGATCACGTAGTATATCGAACTAAACGGTTTAGTAAATTTTTGTAGAACAAAATGCTTAGTCGCTTTTACGAAATGGCCGTTTCGTTCAACGAACTAAGCATATATGGTCTCAAAAACGAACTGCGTCTGGTGGACTGTCCTAAACGAATCATAGCGTTGACGACCGCGTGTAGTCGTATTTACTAAACAGATCGCAATGGACACTACTAAACAGACAGTTCCGTTGACGAATGCCGTATTGTCATATCTACTAAACAGGTTGCAATATACATTACTAAATGAACCGTAGCGTTTACGACTGCATGTAGTAATATTTACTAAACAGGTCGCAGTGCGCGTTACTAAACCATTCGTCCTGTAAACTGATGCGTATATAGTAATATTCAGTACACGAGTCACTTAAATATTAATTTTAATATTAAATAAGAATTTTGTTTTACTTGAATAAGGAAACTTACTATATTTACTGGTTTCTGCTGTAAGAACCAAGTACAAATAAAAACACACATCACGAGTTTGGGTTGCTCATCTAGTATTAGTACTTATAATCTTAACCTATAAACTACACAGCTAATATTTGATGACTTTATAATTTCGACTTACCTTCGAAAGCTGCAATATATTCAGAGAATCCCCAAATCTTAAGTAGATCCGAGACACTATTTATTATGTGTGCCACTATGTTAAAGTAAAACTATAATATAACACACATATAGAATCCTCGCCGTTCACGAACACACCAGCTGGGCCCCACCAGGAAGAGTAATGAATGAAGAGAACTCAGGAACTTCTCATTGAGAAGCGATGAGAAGGAAACGAGGCTCTAAAGATTCTTCCGCTGTACGTGCTGGATGTTCAACCATTGCAATTGGTCAGATTTATGAAAACGCGGGAAAGCTGAGAGAGCTGAACAGCCTCGATGCTAACGCCCCTATGCTTGCCTCCTGTTCTTTGAATTTACTAAACAGCGTTTAGTGACTGTGACGACACGAGACGTAAAAATCACAGAATAGATTTATCTACGAAACACGCATAGTAAAAGTGAACATTCAATTTGTACATTCACTTACGATTTTGAATTGTCTGATGTACTAAACGAAACCAAAGCCTGATTAGTAAATTTGACCTCACGAATAATTGTATTTACTGTGTGAATGCTTACTAAACATTATTTTTCACTGTACCATACACGGAGAAAAAAGAACAGTTGCAGTATACCTGATCCATTATACTGCATCAAGGGAACGCATGATAATATAGGCCCAACCAGGTTCACTGTTGCTGTTTCGTGACGGAGATAGTTGGAACGAAAAGTTGCATTGTAAAGAGTCCCATGTTGCACTCCTCTGAATTCACCTTGTCAGAGTGCACGGGTAGAAGCTGCCGAGCCCAAGCAACCTTGTTGGAAGAGTTGGCTATCTGCGCGGCATAAGCGAGCAATACAGGTTGGAGGATCCAGCCTACCGTCATGA